>JAOSBN010000006.1:5532271-5549392 GCA_027563595.1 Erythroxylum suave | reverse complement strand
GACCAATTCAAGGTGAAAAATGGAGTTGCTCCCTCAGCAAAACTGGGATAAAGTTGAGCCAAAAGATCCCGATTCAAAATAAATTATTGGATAAGGGATGCCTAAGGAGCCAATAGATGTGGGGTAAGGTGAGATGAATCACAACAAGCAGTGTGGCATATGTAGTTTTGAAGTCAAATAAGAGGTCGTCTCACATGTTGTCTAGGTTCTGTCAATTGAACCTGTGATACAAGTTTAGTATCAATTTCTGAACTATTATCAGTATTTTGTTCCTTTAAAACCACTGCTTCACCACTTCCTTGTTCATTCACCACTCCCCCTTGTTACCAACTCACAACTCTCTCTCTCATACTGAATATCATTATCACCATCATGCACATCAACTCTCCGCCTTGCAACTTCCTTGTGTAAACTAGCTACCTCTGTATTTGGTTTATGAGCAAAAGGAAATTCATTTTCATAAAACACCACATCCCTTGATACAATAAAATATCCTATTTTCATATCATAAACACGCCAACCCTTCTTACCAAATGGATACTCAACAAATATTTACTTTATACTTCTAGTTTTGAACTTGTCAGAAGTAGTTGACTTGTGTGAGATATAACACAAGCAACCAAAGACATGCATATGTAAGTATAAAAGTGCCTTTCCGAACAACAGTTCATATGGTGTTTTATTTTGGAAAATTTGGGTAGGCGTTTAATTAATCAAATACGTAGCAGTAAGAACACATTCACCTCAAATTTCGAGAGGTAAATTGTCTAACACCTCATACCCGATAATGGGAATCAACATACCAAGTGTTACCATATTCTTAAATACCTAATACTTCAAACTACAACATTTTCTATTTAAAACCTCATTATTTTAACAATTACTATTCATTTTATAAAATTTTGACATAGTTCCTTCTATATTTACTTAAAACCTTCTATAAGAAACTTCAATATAATTCTCATGCATGCTACTCAACTATCCATCTCCATGTCAAACTCTGTGATAAAATAATTTACCCATCTTTCAATACATTTCATCACTTCTAAACCAGATTTCATACATAACCTTATATATAATTCACAATAAAATCTTGTAAGATCCTTCATTTCTTTATGTGTGCATGTCGTAACCAAGAACAAAATAAAAAATTTGTAGTACATCTAACTCCAAATCTTTCAAGATCCTCTATGTGGCTCTTATCTTGTAGTAGATCCACCATAATTTTCTTCTAATTCTTTTCAAAACTTATAAGCGGAAAGAAAATCCACGCATTAAGCTATAAGCTTAATGGTGTTCAAGCAATTCTATTTCTCATTCAATTCAATTTATTCAACCATAACATGCATAATATACAATATTTTTCACACATAAATATCTACATTTATTTCTAAGCATAAATAGGCATTTAAAATCAAGTTATGAAATACAAGCATGTATATGTTTTAATAATTCATAACTAATTAGAGGATGATGACTAAATTGTATAATTCAATTTAAAATTAATTACTAATTTCATTTGAAGTTCTTTAATCATTAATCAAGCATTTACCTACTTTTTGTAATTGCACTAAAGTAAAATCCATCAGAATTTCATCATCGAGTTGGATAAGCGAGATTTCAAAAATACATGATCGGGTTCTCAGAACCATATGATCCATTTTGTTAATATACATTCATATTAGAACTGAGCTCTCGGAACCATACAGTTCATAACCCTAATCAAATATCTTACATCGGAACTGTGCTCTTGGAACCATACAGTCTAGTAACATATATCATGACACAATACTACTAACTCTCTAATTGGTGTGCCAACCTTTTCACATTCCTCCAATTCCTATCTATTTTACTAAGGGCAAATCTAATTAATTTCCATTAAAATTTCATAATAAAAACTTATAATAACTAATTCAGGTTATTTCACATTCGACCAAAGTAAATAGCATTCTTTAATGTCATTTTTTTCTTCCGTTATTGGTTTCAATTTAATTCATACAACATTCAAGACATATTTCTCTCACCAATTAGTAAAAAATAACATGTATATCAAGCTTCTCAATTCAAACATAATGTATGCTAATTGGGAAAAATACAAAGTATATTTCCAAAATCTCAATTAATCACATATACTACTTCATTTAACATCCAATTAAATATTTTGAACAACAATTTCATAAACCCCCAATTTTACTCAAAAATTTCCTAATACACAATTTTTAGGAAAAAGTATAATTGCAAGAACATATACCAAATTGATATCTAAATCTTCAAATTAAACTTCCATAAACTTCAATTTCATCATCGATTCCTTATTCCTTCTCTCTCTGTTTCTCTCTCTCCTTCAATTCTTCTTCTTTATCTTCATAATATTTCATAACAAATTCAATTTCATGTATTTTATTCACCAATGCATGCAACTAAACCAAAATCATATACTAAAAACAATCAAAACTCCATTAACTCTCGTTATAAATTTTCGGGTACTATTTATTAAGAACACCCACATACCTTCTTTTCATCTTTTCCCTTTTTTTTTGTTGATATGGTGAGTTCAGGGACCCTAGGTTGATGATTCAGTGTTTAATAGGTGATTTGGGGGTTAAAACTAAAGAAGGTTGGCTTGAAATTGAAAGAAATGAAAGGAAAATGTAGATGAAAAGAGGAGGTATTCTCGATAATGTTTTGGAGAAGAAGATAATGGGAAGTTGACAAAAAATGTCATGTCGTCACTCATTAAAAGTTTTCCAATCCTTTTTTAAAATCCAAAATTAGTTTTAACTTTTAATCCATTCTTTTCTTCTTCTCAATAAAAATACCCATAAGAAAAATATCAACTTTACATAAAGACTTTAATTAATATCATTTATTTTTATTAATATTTTTGGGTTTGACTTTCACCATTTTTTGGTCAAACTTTGATCATTAGTCAACTCTTGGTCAAACCCTCAAAATGAAGTCGTTTGGAGTTTTAATTTGATCCTCGAGTTGTCCTTGAACAATATTATCCGATGCCAAATAAATAGAATGTTGTTTAGGTCCCGAGTATCACTATTCACCTCGAGATACACTATTCACAACCTAAAAAGTAATATTCATGAAATCAAGATTTTTGGGGCGGTACAAAATGAGCCTGAAATCTTAGAGCTTGCACTACATTGAGAATGTGACAGTGTTTTCTTTCTACCTGGTCATTTTGTTGAGGTGTATGCACACAAGAGGACTGATGTAAGATCTCATTCTTAATGTAAAACTGCTTGATGAATTTTGTCTTAAACTCAAGACCATTATCGCTCCTCACGCACTTAACAAATTTTTTGAACTAGTCCTCACCATCTTAGAAGAGGATATTAGCATATCAGAAGTTTCCTTCTTTTCTACCATCAAATACACCTAAACAGCTCGAGGAAACTCATCAGTTATTGTCAGAAAATAACGAGCACCATAATAAGAAGTAACATATATAGCCCCTAAATATCATCATGTATTAATTCAAATGATTTCATAGATTTATTTAAATTGATAGGAAACACGTCTCCAGTTTGTTTAGCCTATAAACATATCTCACATACATTTCTTGAATTACAACTATCACTCCTAGCACTAGGAAAAAGAGATGTTATCTGGGTTGAAGGGTGTCCAATACGTTGATGCCAAAACACATAATCTTCACCTCGACTTGGATGACATGCTCGTGTTGATGCTACTAGATGATAGAAGTAAATTCCATCTCTCATCTCACCCACTCTAATCAGAATCTTCAAAGTGTGATTTTGCCCAATAGGCTTGGCAATTTTGGCCCAACCCAGCCCAAGTTGAATGGGCCACGAGCCAAAACAGTTCATCCCAACTGGGCCACGGGTTGACCGAAACAACAACAAAAATGTCGGCAAATGTAACAAAGCAGTTACTATATTTAATTAATTTACTAAGTTAAATTAGATTCAATTCAAACAAAGCAAGTATAACACTCTTTAGGGAACCATTCCTCCTTTTAGATATACAAATCCTTTTTGTTTAGCCATTGTTTGGTCTCCATTTGGAAATACAACTAATGAAGGGGTCACTTGATAGATACTTTGCAAGCAATCAAAATTTTTAATCATATGATCAGATGCGCTGCTATTAAGGAGACATTTTGGTTCAACAGCCTTACCAAGAAACTTTTCATCTGTACCATTCGAGTTAGACATACTTGAGTTTGCTGAAATAGCCACGATCTTTTTCACTTGAGCACCAGTCAATCTTGGTATTTGCGACTGTGAATTATCTCCATTAGAGTTTTGAGATGCAACATTGTTTCCTTGCATAACATTGGTTGATGCACGGCCTCGAACCTTGCTTCTTCCGCTGCCATGTCTGGCAAGTACACCACGTCCTCTACGACCCTAAGCTTCTGGGTACCCAATTATTTCAAAGAAACTTCATGTCCTATTTTACCACAGTGTGTACAGACCATTTGCTCACCAATTCCCCCTTTTGTTGGTTGTATTTTATTCTATGAAGATGCACAGCAAATCCTACAGCTTCACTTCTCTCGTCATGCACACCATTGAGTATATTTTACTCAAGTTTGGTAACGAATCCATACTCAGGATATTGGTTCTCATTGTCCCAAACACTGAGTCATCAAGACCTGTAAGGAACTGACAAATCTTTTTTTCTTCTCTTTCTTTGAAGAGTTCAGCAGTCAGATTACACATGTCCACCGCATTTACACACTGTCACACAGGTGTAGTTGTTTTGCTAGTCCCACATGGCCTTGAGATGTGTGTAATAGGCCACAACTGACTGCCCTTGTTGCTTCACTCTAGGTATATCTACTTTTAATTGATGAATACATAGTGCATTACCAATAAAGAAAACGATCTCTTAAATCATCCCAAAGTTCTTTTGTTGTCTCAAAGTAAGCCATATTTGGTTGAAGAATAAGATCAATCAAATTAAAAAGCCAAGAAACCATTACTGAATTACAAATTTCCCATAAACCTGCCTTAAGTTCTCCTGATTTCTGCTTGGTAACAGTACCATCAACAAATCCCAGTTTATTCTTAGCACGCAAGGCATTTTCATAGCCTTTACCCACGTGTCATAATTTTCCCCTTTCAAGGCACATGAGCTAATCATCATACCTAGGTTATCTGATGAATTCAAATAAAAAGGAGAGGTACTGTCAATGAATTTCTTGACAGATTGACTAGTTGCGGACTTCTCAGTCTCGTTTTCCATCTCAACAAACCAATCACAAATAAGCTTTCAATAAACCTCTCTGTGGATCTTTAATTATGTGAATTATCACCAAGTCTTGGAGCTCATGCGGAGAGAACGCAGTGATTGCACCAAAATGATAGGATCTTTTAATCATGAACAAATTTGACAAAAAAACTTTATTTCTATTTTCCGTCATTACAAAACTACAGACCTCCCCTTTGTATATACATCTTAACCTTAAATCACTTTCCTAACAATACACATACCATATTCCTATGATACACCAATGATTCGCTGCTTCCTAGAATTGTCTTATAAAGGCATATCATACTATAAAATAGAAAACCTTAATGTTAGTTCTAAAGAATTAGGCAATAGTTATAAGAGTATATTATAAAACTCATTTAACCTTTAAGGTCGCATATAATGTAACTTGAGATTTTATAACTTACATTAATCCCTTTTTATAGTCAGTTGTACATATATGGTAAGAGTTATGTGTTATGATATTATTATTTTTTCATATAGAGCGGATGTCATTTATCCATGAAATATTATATAATTATTAGTTCAAATATACGTAATATAAATATAGTTAAAAATTTTCATAACTCACATCTAACACTTAAGATAGATGTAGTGATTATTTAATCATTCCAAATTAATTTATTTTTTATTATTTAAATTAACAATTCTTTGCTTAAGTTACAACTCTTAATTATCACTTAGGTAACAAACTCTAAACTTGTTTTTATGTCTATTTATTCCAAATTTTGGAAGCAATTGTCAGTATAGGAGAGCCAATCTCTTATCTATTTGACATACTTTAATTCACATTCTATGTATCACACATAGAGGAAAACATACTTTAGAATCAAGTGTGTCTAACTGAGTGAAACATGAGCGATGAGAGCGATGTTAGCGAGCGACAGTGAGGTGAGTGTCTAACTGGTGAGATTTGTAGTGGATAGCTTCTCCGACTCCATGGCGTCTTCTTCTTCTCCTTCCCTCCCACGCATCCCTCTACTCCCAAACTCAAATCTCGCCCCCATCTCTCCCCCACACCCTTCCTCAGCCAACCCTAATCGCAACATTACCCCAAATACTGATCCCAATCACAATGCTACTCTCTTGTCCCCGAACCCACCATTGATACCTCCACCACCAGTCGACACCCACCCATCCACCTCAGCTACTCACCCCCTGCCTTGATGTTGGAGCAAACTTGCTGCCATAAGAACCCGAACTACCCTCCCCCTCACTCGAAAACAAAAATCTGGGCCTCCCTCATTCCTGGAAATCTATTGTGGCTGGAGGAGTGGCTGTTCAACCAGAGGCAACAGTACTAACCTACCACCCACCGAAGGTTCAGGAGGATGGGATCTATGTTGTCCCTCCTCCGGAATTAGCAAAGAAGGGAGCTCAGCAATTCTGGCTAGCTTTGATCGGATTCTTCATTGGTAAACGTCCTGCATTCCCAGTAGTTCAGCGTGCATTAGCAAAATCTTGGGCAAATTTTGGTCTGAAAGACATGCTTATTACCAGTTCTAATAACTTCCTCTTTAAGTTTGAATCGGAAGATGGGTTAAAATTGGTGCTGGAAAGGGGACCTTGGCACATTCAAGGTAAACCTTTATTCTTGCGAAAATGGAGTTTGAATTGTGGGGAGCAGGAGGAAGTTAAGGTTGCTCCGGTTTTGGCTAGATTTTATAGCATTCCAGTTGAGTATTGGAACACTGAAGGCTTAGGCAGAATTGCTAGCGTAGTGGGTCGTCCTTTACTTATGGACACTCAAACGGCCATGATGTCGAGGATAATGTATGCCCACATCTATGTAGAACTGGAGTTAAAAGCGAATTGGCCCTCTTTATTCCAATTGGCCACTTATAATGAGGACGGGGCTGTGATCTTTAAAACAATTCATATTGAGTATGAATGGCAGCCTGATAAACCCATTTCGAAGCAAATATGGGCACCAACAGGGAAAGTCTTCAAGACAGGATTACACCAGGAATTAGAACAAGGCCAGGAGTCAGCTTCAATTCCATCATCCTAGGATGCTATACAACAGGGGTTACCTCTAGGGCCACCTGCCCAAAGCCTTCAAGAGACTAGCCCTTCCGGAGTGGAAAATATGACAGGGCCGGATACCAAATCTCCAATGCTGATTGATCTAACAAAACCTAATACAGGAGTAAAGGAGGATTCTGTTGTTTCCAGCCCTTCCTCACCTAGTCAAGCTCACCTCACAGATGAAGCAGTGATTGGAGACCTTGAGGATTCCACCAATCCTGCAGGAATTCAAGTAAGTTCAGTTCCTCCCTCTCCTAATTCTGAATTGGTTTCCTCTAGTCCAGGGGGAGGGGCAGAGGGGGCTCTTACAGTTCAGAGAAGTAGGAAAACTAGGCAGAAACTGAAGTAGCTGGTGTAGTCGGTCTAGGTGTAATGGATTTAGTTTTTTGGAATGTTAGGGGTTTAAATAATCCCCAAAAACAACTAGCTGTTAAAGCTTGTATAAAGAGTTTGTCAGTTTCTTTTGTTTGTTTGATAGAATCTAGAATCCGGTCTCTTGCTTATCTAAACACAATCAGTTGCACAATGTTTCCTAACTGGCTCACCTACAACAACCTCGACTATGCTTCTAATGCTAGGATGGTATTACTTTGGAACTCTGCTAGCTATACTTGTAACATTCTTCGAGCCACTGACCAGCTCATCCATCTAAAGGTTTCCCCTAGGCTTGCTCTTCCACCTTCTTGTTGACATGTGTCTATGGTTCTAATAATCTCAATCATAGGAAGTTTCTTTGGTCTACTTTGTCCAATATTCAACTTTCTGTTGCTCATATCCCTTGGATTATTGCCGGGGATTTCAATGCTATCCTGTCCCCCCATGAGGCCGACGCAACTATAAATGGGATGACTGACTTTCGACTATGTGTGGAAGCAAATGCTCTATACGAACTGAATTCAAGTGGTCATAGGTTTACCTGGAACAATAAACAAAGTGGTGATAACTACATTGCTAGGAAACTAGATCGAGTACTCATAACTTCGGATTAGAGCTCCCGATTTCCTAATTCCTATAGTGTCATTCTAAACCCTAACATCTCCGATCATTCCCCAATAGTGGTGCGGTTCTCCCCTTCCTCGAATCAGAGATCTTCCCCTTTTCGGTTTTCAAATTTCCTAGCTTCCCAGCCTAATTTCATGCAGACAATAAAGGAGGCTTGGTCCACTCCAATTTAGGGTACCCCTATGTTCAGAGTTGTGTCCAAGCTTAAATTGGTTAAGAAAGCTCTCAAATCTCTTAATAGCCAAATCGGCGATGTGCATACTCTAGTTAAATCTTGTCAACTCAATCTAAATACTGTTCAGACCTAAATGTGTCTTTTTCCGAATTCTTCTATCCTGCACACCAAGGAATCTAAGGCTATAACAGAGCTTCTAAGAGCCCTCGCAGATCAGGACTCTTTCTTTAAACAATCTTCTTGGATCAAATGGTTCAAAGAAGGGGATAGGAATACCACTTTTTTTCACAACTCACTCCTAGCAAATAGAAACCGCAATTGTATACACTCTTTAATAGTGGATAATGGAACCAAGGCCGTTAGTCATGAAGCAATTCAAGACCAGTTTCTTTTGTACTTTTAGGACCTAATAGGGACTAGCAAGCACCTTCCTTTTTCAAAAGAGTTTGTGATGAGTTTGTTTCCTCACTCTTTTCCTGATGATATGTGTCAATCTCTTATAGCTGAGGTCTCCGCTGATGAGATCAAGGAAGCTTTCAACTCTCTTCATCCTAACAAGGCTCCTAGTCAGGATGGATTTAATGGTTTCTTCTTTAAACAAGCTTGGCCTATTATTGGGGAGGAAGTTACCCTAGCCATTCAAGATTTCTTTCACCATAGGAAACTTCTTAAATAGCTTAATTCTACGTTTCTCACTCTCATCCCAAAAAAAGCTAACCCTTCCACAGTCTTGGACTATAGACCCATTTCTTGTTGTAACATGCTCTGTAAGGCCATAACAAAAATCCTAGTCAATCGGATTCAAGACCTGCTTCCTCTTACTGTCAGCCCAGTGCAAAGTGCTTTCATCAAAAACTGCAGAATAGGGGATAACATTCTGCTGGCCCAAGAAATTTTTAAGAATTACCACCTATCAAATACCTAGCCGCGGTGTGCTTTTAAAGTGGACCTTCACAAAGCCTATGACTCACTCCATTGGGAGTTTGTCCTGAATACACTAGTAGCTATAGGCCTCCCTATTAGGTTTATAGGGTGGATCAAAGCATGCATCATTTCTCCTTCCTATTCTATTTTGATTAATGGTCATCCCACCAAATTCTTCTGAGGTTACTCCGAGTTTAGGCAAGGTGACCCCTTATCTCTAGCCCTCTTCAGTCTTTGTTTAGAAGTTTTCTCTAGAAGTTTGACTAGGTGTATCGCTACTAACCCTTCCTTTAAGTATCACTGGCGATGCAAAACTCTTAAACTTACCCATCTTTTGTTCGCTAATGACCTACTTATGTTTTGCCATGCGGATATGAATTCAGGACACACCTTACTTAATTGTTTGGCAACCTTCTCTAGTCTTTCTAGCCTGAATATGAGTCTTATAAAGAGTCAGTTCTTCCTTTCCCCTGATGTGGACCACCTATCTTCTTCATTGGAAACCCTGTTTGGCCTTACGAAAGGCTCTCTTCCTATTCGGTATTTAGGGGTTCCTCTTTTAATAGGTAGACTATCTAGGAGGGATTGCTTACCCTTATTGACCAAATTTGATGCTAGGATTAATAAATGGACTCACAAATACCTATCCTATGCCGGTAGGCTCCAATTGGTAATTGCGGTTCTCTCTTCCTTGCAAGTGTATTGGTCTTCCCACTTCATTTTCCCTTCTTCAATTCTAAAAGATATAGAGACTAAACTCAGGAATTTTTTGTGGGCGGGGAAGGTGGATTCTCATTGTCATGCTAAAGTTAAATGGAGTGATGTTACTCGATCGAAGAGAGATGGTGGGTTAGGGATTAAGCATATGTCAACATGGAACTTAGTGTTGTTAGGCAAAAGGATTTGGCTTTTATTTATTAACAGGGAAGCTCTTTGGGTTCAGTGGGTTCATTCTATAATTTTGAGAAGGAAAAATTTCTGGAGTGCACAACCAAACAATAACAGTTCTTGGAGTTGACGAAAAATCCTATATGTGAGGGATAGATTAGGGAACCAATTTCGTTGTAGGATAGGTGATGGGACTACTACTTTATTTTGGCAGGATCCCTGGGATCCCCAAGGTCTCTTGTGGCATTATTCCTCACAGAGGGAAATCAATGGCTCGGGCCTACCAATGACGGCTAAAGTCTCAAACATTATTACCAACGATGCATGGAGATGGCCTGAGGGTAACATTGGCATTCTTGGTCACCTAAAACCCCTCTCATATCAACCAAATAGTTCACTCTCTGACTGCTTTGAATGGCTACCTAGCCTTTCCAAACAATACACTAATGCAACAGCTTACATTGTCTTAAGACCGCCCTTACTGAGAGTCCCATGGAACAAGCTAGAGTGGTTTAAAAACAATAGCCCCAGGTGCTCCTTCATCTTATGGCTGGTTTTCCTTAATAAGTTGCAAACACGGGACAAACTTCGTTTTCTCCATACTCCAAACCATGGCTCTCTATGTTTGTCGGATAATGAGACCATAGACCACCTATTTTGTACCTGTCCATTCTCCTCCATTGTCTGGGATCATTGTCTCTCTTACTTTCAAATCCACCCACCACAATAAACCTTCACTCCCTCTCTAGGTGGTATCAACAGTCCTCAACCCCCACTGTTCTTCTTCTTTTCCCTCTCTTACTCTAAACCACTGTCTACACTATTTGGAAGGAAAGGAACAATCGTGTCTTCCGAGATGAAGCCATGGAAGTAGGGAGACTGCAATCCAGTATAATCTCCCAAGTTATGGCACTTCGCTCAAACACCGAGAGAAGGTAAATGTTGTGTGTGTTTTGTTATTATTCACTAACTTTTGCAGGTTGGCAACCATCCAAACAACTGATGTGACCATAGCCATTAGTTCACCAAGCTGAAGAGCTGATAAGTTGCACAGATCCGAAATTCATTCTCCTCCACATTCATCTAAGGAGCTTGGTTGCGATCTCCACAAATGCCATTCGCTCACCTCCACTCACGTCCCTTATGGAAGCAATATGCTGGAAACCAATGTCATGAAGACAACACTCACTTGTCTTTCCAACTTGCCTTACCAATACATACGGGAGTTCTAAATAGCAACTCAGCTAAAGGAGACTACTACTCGCTTGGAGCAATTACAGTTAAGCTTTCTATATGCTTTTTGAGTTATCCTATGATTGTATTTGTGATTGTTTGTTGTTGTGGGTATTGGAGCTTTAGTTATACCTTTTGGTGTAAGCTAAGTGGTGGTTGGCTTACCTCATTGGCAATCCCCTACCTTGTACATACGTTTAATTAATTTATCTAATTATGGATTTACCCAAAAAAAATTCTTATCACATAATTAACAATATTAACATATATTAGGCCTTTAAACATGACAATACAATAAATGAAAATTCATTTAAAAATATTTGTCAACAATATATCAACATTTACATAATCCTAGCCATATATATATTGGAGTGACTTTGTCATTAGGTTTGTTATCCCATCATGTGAATATATACTTCATGTTCACTTCATCTTATGCAACTATCTTTCATGTAATTATACTTAGTATCTACATATTTGGCTTTGTAATAAAATTTGAGATCTTTCATATATGTGACTGTTACTTGACCACTATAATTGATTAATATCATATCAGTTTTTACTTTTAATGACTGATCCCAAATAAACTAAGAAATGTCTAAGTCATACAATTTCCTCGTACTATAATTGAAAACATTATGAATTCAACTTTCATTATTGATAAAGTAACTGGTGATTTTTTTCTTAGCTTTCCATAACATTTGCACCAGCATTAAGTAAGAAAACAAATTTAGAAGTGGATTTTCTTTCATATAAATCTCATTCCCAATTTTAATTCATATAACCTTGTATACATAGGATGTTACCTTAATAATATAACACATTATCAATAATACCTTTAAATACATTAGTATTCTCTTTATTGATTTTTGATGTGTTTAACGAAAATTTGTTTGATATTTGCTTATCATTTTAATAGTGTAACACATATCTAGTATTATTTACATCTTTATATACTTAATGCTTCTAACTCACTAAAATAAGAATCTTTCTTCGTTTGTTCCCTTTTCCATAATGTCGTTGGACAATTTGACTAGAAGTAGGATTATCAATTGGATTACAATATTGCATACGGATCTGTTTAATAATTTTCTCTGAGTATATGTCAATTGTAAAAAAGATAATAATCTTTTTGAACGATCTTTTAAATTCTCTACTCTAAGATATAGGTTCATTTGTGTCTTTTCAAATTTGGATAATAACTAATTTTTAATTTACTTAACAAACTCACATTATTATAAGCAATCAAAATATCATCTATATAAAAAGATAAATTTGCAATTTGCAATTTTTAATTGCAAATTTATTTTTGGATCTTTTATTTCACACACAATAGTTTTCATTAATCATGTAAAATTATATAAAATAATTATATTACAAAAATGTAGGAATATCAATTTTGGCCCAACTCGATACAATTTTGGCCCAGGATGATCAGGTTATAGATGGCCACATGCCAAAATTGTTTGGCCTAACGACCCTTAGCCTGTGGCCCTACCGTAACATAAAAAATTACATCGTTTTTTATTTTTTAAAAAACAAATATATAAGCCTGACACACCCATGGCCCACACAGCCACAAGCAAAACCATAAACAGGTCAGTCGTGGTCGGGTCGGGCCGGGCCATGTCTAGGCCAGCAATGACTCAAACCCAGCTTGACCTATTAACATCTCTACAAAAATAAATGTCTCATTATCTTGAAGACTATTCTAGGCTATATAGATTTTAATAATTAACACACTTCATGTTTTTGGCCTGCTTTTAAAAAGCATATATGTTGTTCAATCTATATTTTTTAATTTTCTATTAAAAATCAATCTTAACATTTATTTGATGTAATTCAAGTTTTAAGGAGACTACTATTGTCAAAATTTATCTTCTTGAAACAATCCTCATAAATGATGAAAATGTCTCTTTATAAACAATTCCTTTCTATTAGATATATACTTTAGCTATAACATGTGTCTTATATATTTTGATATTATTATCAGCCTTTTACTTTATTTTGAGAACCCCTTTGTTCTCAGTAATTTTTCATCTGCTAGATCAACCAAACCCTATATTTGATTTGAGTTCAATCAACGAACTTTGTCCTTCATTACTTTCTTTTATTCTTCTTTAGCATAATCATTAAGAGCATCATTTATATTTCCTAACTCACCCTCTTCTTATAGGATAATCATATGAATTTCTCCTTCCATTTAGAAATAAAACTGGGGAATAAGCATATTATGATTTCTACATAAATGAGATTCATGAGATAAAGATTCATTAATGTCTTGATTACTCATATTCAGATAAGATATAATAGGTAAACTCTCGTCTGTTTGCAGTATGAATTGATATTGAGTTAAATTCTACATTTTCGAGATACTTCTACTCAGATGGAGTCCCTCATCTTAATTCCATCTAACATAATTAATTTGATCAATAGTCTTATATAAAAACATATATTTTCCTATTTTACTTTTCTTTGGAAATTTATTTTCTAAAAATGTGACATCTTGTGATTCAAATTCAATTACTCTTTCATTATCTTATTCACCCATACAGGTATATCCTTTTAAATTCTCAAAGTATCTAATAAAGATAAATTTCTTGCCTCTTAGGCCTAGTTTTCTATATTTGTAAGAGATATCATAAACATAGGTAACACACATCTTTAGTTTTATGCTTGTCCTATTTGGTTTTCTATATGGCTGCATCTCTTACAAAGTGTTTGTAATTGATTATACAGGAACACAATAATTAAATATATGAGTCGTTATAAGTAATACATCACCTCAATAGTTGACAGGTAAATTTGTTTAAGTCATAATATTCCTAATCATTTTTATAAGCATTATATTTCATCTTTTTCTTAATATTATTTTGTTGTAGGATTTAAAGAATAGTCAATTATCTTTCTATGCCTTTTTTATCGTATAAGTATTTTTTTCCTTAATCAATTTTTAATAATTTTGTTTTATTTTCTAATTAAATCTCCACCAAATTCATATATTGTATGAAACATTCTAATAGTTTTGATTTATAAGAAATCAAGTAGACGCGACTCGAGTACTGTTACCTATAATAGTGATGAAATATATATTTTTCTGTGTTGTTGTAGCACCCCACTCCCATCCAACACATGCCTATACATTAGTCAGATGTCCGAGCATATACCTGATGGACTCAACACACTTGCTAGACCACTTTCACTTATCTCATGGCATCATAATTTAAAACACAATTATTGCATTATCGAAAAACCCATTTAATGTCTGGATTCAACACATTCACATCACATAATAATTCAATACAAAATTTAGGCAAACAATAATTTAGCATGAGACCATTTTAGGTTACTCATAGTTTGTTCCAGATTGCTTATTGCCTAGAGGTCCCAGCAACATTTAGATGTTGTCGCTCTAATTGCTCTTCTAATATTTACACACATTACAACTTTGCACAATCACATAAGTACTCATTATGCACATATGTATATATGGATTATATACAGCATATGCTCAGTGATAATCCCGGATATATTTCCTTAATTCACATCTCATAATCAATTAACATCATCTTTCAATCATTCTTAATACCTAGCACACTTTACTCACTTTAATCACCTTATTCATCATCAACTAGGTTCATTCAAGATCTCATTTAAGCGTAAATAAATCATATGGAAGCACCCTAGCATTGATTAGTTTATACATCTCTCAAAAGACAACTCTTTTTCTCCATAAGTCTGTCTATGATCGTGGTTTCGCTGCCACGATTGTGATAGAAACATTTTCTAGTTAGGCCACTATCGTAGGGTGAGGGACACTATCGTGTCCTACACTTTCTTCCTTCATTCAGACAAATTTAACATATATACTTACACCAATTTCATACCAAAATTTCTAGAATCCATATCTACTAATGCAACATCATTTTATACTAACTCAACTACCAAATTGATTACATTAAACTCTCAAACCTCTATTCATTTGATTAACCATTTCCAACTTATTCTCATCATTCATGAAATCCTATCTTTTTCCATAATATATCTCATTCATAATGCATCAATCAATTCATTTCCATTTTTCATCATTTAGAATTCATAGCCTCTTTATTTCTACCTCAATTGCCAATTTAAACATTCACAAAATAAGTCATACAAGGTTGTTAATCATACAAAAACAAAATATTTTATCAATCTTTCATTATTATACCAAATTCTCATTTCAAGAATATTATTCCAACACCTTTCTTGTACCTTAAATTGTCAATCTAATTTATCGATAATATAGCATATATTCATCATTTTTCACATTCTCAAAATCACCTATAGCACAACTCATAACTTATCACTCATCGTATACTCAAAAATAAGACATCAATAGACCCATTCTTCATCCATGATGCACATGTATATTGATCACTATTCTCATGATCATTTAATATCAATTAATCACCATAATTATTTCATATATGACTACATATGAGATCAAAGCATAACTTACTTGTTTTGGCTTCAAAAATCTTCAAATCACACTTAACCCTAGCTTTCAAGCATCAATCGACCATCACATAGAGGTTGGGAGGACTAGGTGTTCTAGTGGGAAGATGATGAGGACACAAAATGGAAGTAGCAAGTGAAAGATGAGAGCTAGGTTCAACATTAATGGAGGTTGGTGAGAAAAATCATATAGGAGAAGAAGAAGAATAAAGAAGATGAAGATCATGAAGAGAAGAAGAAAAAAAGAGACAAAACAATTAAGTGGTCTTTCATTTAGAAGAAAAATCATGGATTAAGATATGCTAAGGTAAGTGACACTTGTCAGTTGCCATATGTTCATTTTCTATGGTTCTCACTTAGTCCTCTTTAATAACTAGTCTATTTGTCTTCAATTTCTACTCCAATTGTCTCCCAATTTTCTATGATGCTTGTCATTAAATCCTAAAGTCATTTATCAAAATTCTTATTGCAATCTGACACTTATTTCTACTACAATTCATCAATTGTCTCGTCACTTGACATTTTTCCTAGTCCAAAAATAACCTAAAATTCCAGAAAATTTCCTAAATTTCTAAATCAACATTTATACTCACCAAATCAATTTTCAAGACATATAATCCACAATTTTCAAGATAATCACATTTATAAATCAATTATATCAAGAAAGTGTAAATGAATACATGTACAATCATTATAATGCGTGCAAAAATTAATATTCACATGTATGTGTATGTTATATTATGCATGAGAATAAAATGTACTGTCTAACTTCTCAATAATATCTCATATGTACAATATTCTAGGGTTCTAACCCTTAGCATAGGAAATCAGGATGTTACAGTTGTCCTCACATTCATTAGACTATAAATTTTTTAAAAGAATTAATTGCAATCAATGATGTAAAAACTTGATTGGACCTGTCAATTCTACTGGATTTAGCATGAACCGAATTGGTTTCCTCTTTGGTTTTAACTTTTAACCGTTAGGACTAAATGAAAGCGATCTAGAAGGGGGGTTGAATAGATCGACTAAACTTTTTCACAGAGTTCTACAAAAAACACGGAATTAATACACAATAAACAATCAAATTAAACAAATGTAAAAGAGTAGGGAAGAAA
>JAOSBN010000006.1:5517367-5532171 GCA_027563595.1 Erythroxylum suave | reverse complement strand
TAACTAATTCTATATATTTTATTATTATCAAAACATAAAGGAATTTTAATTTGTCAACCACCATTGGTCCAACACTAAAAACCAGCTAGTTAAATAATAAATTGGCCAGTTTTCTCTAAATCATTAATTGAATGAGTCTTCTCTGACACCCAAACACCAAATCAATAGAGAAAGATGAGAGCTTTGTGTGATTGTCACTTGAGAAATCAATAGATTGTAGTGACTTTGGAACTAAGATTGAACAAATGGGTAGCTAGGTTTGGCACCAAAAACCAGAACAAAAGCTCAAAATAAACAGAGAGATTTTTTTGAGCACCCAATGCAATCTTCATTCTAATAAACCATGGAAGGGGGAGAATTGAGTAAGAGCAACAAACCACAATTCCTAGACTTTCACCACCATCTTCAACAACACTCTATTTCTAAAAAATGATGATCGATGTTAACTAAATCTCAAAACAAGAAGAAAAAAGAATTCAAAATCCTTGTTATCTTCAATGAAATGAGAGATATAGTTAGCGGAAGTAATGATATTTCTTGGCAGGGATGATGAGTTCAGGGTTGAAGTGGAGGCTGTGGCTTGGCTATGGCATAGGAAAACGAAAGAAGGTTTGAGTGCTATTAAAGACATTGGCAAATTAGTTCGCAAATTGCAAATAGTTTTGATAAAAATTGAAACTTTGGAATCTTTTCTAAGAAATAGTTGATGGGAGATATGAGAGGGAAATAAAGAGAGATGATTTAAGCTTCTAGCTTAAGGATGGCAGTAGATCAAGTTGGGCCGGGGTGAGGGCCTCTGACGGCCAGCTCATGGCCCACGCGGGCCAGGATGGGTTGGCCCACAACCCGCTCCATCGATGAGCGGACCGGCTCGTGGCCTGCCCTATGGCCCACTCGGCTCGTCCATTAATTTTTTTAAAAAAATCTCAAAACAATGTTGTTTCGGAAATGGTTAGCAAGTCAGTGGTCCACCCATGGCCCGGCTAACTCGGGACAAAAATGGGATGGACTGGGATTGACATCCTTATTCTAGCTTTACGTTATATATAGAGGTGAGTAATGGTTTTCTCTTTTTATCCTTTCATTTTTTTTCTTTTTTACAATTATTTGCGTTTTCTCTAGCAATTCTTTTAATTTTTAACTAAAACACCCTTCTTATTAAATTTTAATTACAAAATAATGAAAAAACCTATTACACACCTTAAAACATTAATAAACTAATAAATTATAACTAAAATGATAATTTAATTTAAATTTTAAATTTCACTTGAATTAATTTAATTAATTAATAATTTTAAAAATAATAAATTATTAATTTGTATTGAATTTAATTAGTTCAATATCAATTTAAAAATTGATTTAGATATCATATGTATTTAACATTAATTTTTAGCTGAAATCTGAAAAAAGGGATTGTTCTAAAAAAATTATTTGAGTTTAGTAATTAGAAGTTAATGCAAATTTTTTTTATAAAAGTGTAGTTTACAAGTCTTTAGATAGCATTGGAGAATTTGGAAAATTTATCGAAGATGAGATATAACCTCCTTTAGAAATACAATTTTGATTTTTATTGTATTTTTAAGTTTTATATTAAACTCAAATTTAGTTTGAATTGTTAAATTTGATTTATTATGAGTTCATTATATAATAATAGACATTGGTGTATTTTGATTTCAATAAAATATTTCATTTTTATATACACTCATAATTTTTACTTTTTATTTATTAGATACCAGTTTTATAGTGATTTAATATTGGTTAAACTTTTAAACTTTAAACCATTCCTTTGAATAGTTCGAGGTCTGATTCGGTTATTAAAATATTGATTGCAATATGTTAGGAGCTTGTGTTCCCTTTCCAAATAGTTTTCTTGCCTTTTACAAACTAAATAATATTCACAAATTGGTAAATCTACTTGATTTGAACCACCTAAAGGACTTCTTTAGCTAACTGACTTATTTGATTTTGACCACTATTTCATAGTCCAGCATGCCATAAAATTGCAATATTATTTAAATTACTTGATGATGTAACTAAGGAATAACTTATATAACTACTTGATAAACAACATATGATATAATAAGACCATCCAAGAAGAACACAACTACTCTTAAAATTATGATAAAAAGTACATAACAATTATAACTACCTCTGGTAAACCAAATTCCATAAGCACTCTAGTTAATCTATCAAACTAAGTATGTGAAGGCCATTTCAGTCCATAAAAAGAGTTTTTAAGTTTGCAAGCCTTATACACTCCCCTTGAGCAATAAACATAGGTTTTTATTCTATATAAATTATTTTTCTTGTAAATTCTCACGAAGGAATGCATTTTTGTCATCTAATTAATGTAACTTTAAATTATTAATAAAAATTAGTGAAGCAATTATATTCATTAAAGTAAATTTACTAGTAGATGAAATAAACATACACAAAAAGAAAATTTTAGCAAAAGACTTAGGAATTTTGATATGAAATAAAAGATATCGTAAGTTGCTTCTATTAAGTGTCAATTTTTTCTTCTACCTTACCATTAATGCAAGAAGCACACCTTAAATGGAAAAGGAAGACAAACATAAGAGATAAAAGTAATGTTGTCAATTTATCTTATTAAAAGAAAAATAGAAAAAAGTCTAATGATCTCTGTGTAAGTAAACCCAATAAAGGATCTAAGCTTACCTTAGAAAATTCCCTCACCACAGGACCTCCCTTGAATCTATAATAAGAGCTAAATATATCTCACATTCATCCAATATCAATCATTTAATAGTAATAGTTGAGATCTCACATGCTGAAACCGCTCTGCAATCCCCCTATAATTACAACCTTTATTTTACCTTAAGACTCTATCATCAACTCCTTTATATAACAATCCATCATAGCCTGATGTTTTGCCAATTAGTTCATCATAAGAGTCACATCAAACGCTCTCAAATCCAGCACTATCAAGTCAATTGATAGGCCTACTCCACTAATCCTTAGTAGATCCCCTCCTTACACTATTCACTACCACACAATCTCCCAATAGCAACCATACTGTTAGGTCATATCCTAATCGACTAAACTCCACCAAAACTCTAGAGGCAAACTTTAAAGAAATGTAGGAATGTATAGATCTAGGTCTATCAACACATAAGCCTTAATATTAAATAATGAAATCATATTAGAAATGACATCGTTAGTTGTGGGTGCCTCCTCTCTTATCATATGGTGTATCCTTGACCGAGTTTGACCCTATATCATCCCACTAGTACCTGCAACCACTGTTGGTCTACATTCAACCCCTTCATCACCACCTTTACTACCAACTCTTCTTGAACCTATACCGTGACTAAAAGTGCCATTCCGACTACATATTGTCTTCTTTACCTTTACTCCTAAGCTTCTCCCTATTAGCAAATAGTTCCTCTATAAATGCCACCCCTCTCCATAGATATAGCATGCTTGACTGATCCCAGTAGGTCCTCAATATGGTCTTTTGTGAACTCTCTCATAGGTAGCACAACTTCGCACCTCTCTAACTTCTTTATTAAAAGGCCCTTTAAACCTTTGACTAACCCCAATGTCTTATCTAACTGATGGTGCACTAGTAGTAGTATGCTGTCCTAAATCCTTTCCAGCTCCTTGATCTTTACCAATCCTATAGAAACTACCATTCCTACTTGATGTAGCATTGACTCTCCAAGATCCCCCTACACCAATAGACTGCAAATGACTAGTTACCTTTTTAACAGATAGACTTTGCTCTCTGTAATGACTCCTTAGTCCCCTCTTTAACTCTCCTCTCTTTTTACCTTGTTCTACCACATTATCTACTTAAAGTGTAGTCTCTAGTAACTTCTTAAAATCATAAGTAGAAACTATCAAACCCAAAAGAATCTTCATTCTCAAACCATATAAAATTTATCTGTCGTATTTGCCACAATCTCCAGTGCATACTTAGATAAAACAGTAAAGTGAGTCTCATACTCTGCCACCTACTTCTCCTTTACTTAAACCAAACTCACAAACTCCATCTCCTTTCGATCTTGACATGTCCGCGGAGTATATTTGTCTTTAAAATCTCTATAGAACTCTTACCAAGTCATCACTCGTAACTCATAAGGTCTCTTCACTGATTTCCACCAAGTTAATGTATTGTCAAGAATCATGAAACAATGTATTGCAACCTTCTTTCCAAGGTACACTTCATACGTCTAAAACTATCTCTGTCTTTCTCCCACTATAGCTCAACCTCTTTAAGATCAATAGTGCCTTGAAACTCCACCACACTCATCTTACAAATTTGCTTTTAGTTACATTCTACCCTAAAATCAACCCAGGCTAGAGCCATAATAATAGCCTGCTGCATCATCTAAGGTGGCATTGGCATCTCTCCTCCTACTCGATCCACTCCAAAATCCCCCTAATCAGGCACATCTAGCACAAATTAAATTACCCAATTCTCCAGTCGATTATGGGCTAGCAATATCATGTTTTGAAACCAACCTGGATAGGAAAATAATATATCATCATTTTTATTTCATTTAATTTGTCCTTAGAAACGTAATCTTACTCTTATAACACTTAAATGTGACACTCCAAAATTCTAAAACCACAATTTATCTAGATTGTTCCTCACTTACATCATTAATTACCAAACTCCTCACTAGTCCTAAAAATGATTTTTAGTAGTCACAAAATTATTTATACAAACATAACCATCCAAAAAAGACATATAAAATAAAACAACTATACTTGATATGATCTGTTAGCCCTACCTAGATTCCACTATGTCAATCACATGCATAGAGGTTATTGGCAATCTCTCTTTTTATTAGCAATCTCTCTTTCCCCTAAAATATATAGCAGCAAAGGGTGAGTTGCCTACTTAGTAAAGGTAATGGAATTTTACCTTTAAAGTCAAATAACTCACTATATATTAAAATTAGTCAAATGATAAAACCTACATATAATACTAATGTAAACAACAGTCTAAACACTCAATAAACATTTAAAATTTTATGATTATTAATGATTAATACTAATTTTATTTTATTATTTACATTTATATTTTATCTCTTTATTAACTAAATTGACTAGGCTTTGCTTAACCTAATAAGCTTACATTCAATGGTACGCCGACTCATTTTTACTTATCATAATCATTCACTAAGTGGAATTGTAATTGGATCTGTAAGTATCGACATAAAGTACCCAATCCCTCAATCTAATTTGGTACCTCAGTATCACTCCAATACCTAGTCATCGACACAAGATATCCCTGTGATTCAGGATATCCTAATGCCACTTCAATACTTAGCCATTAGCATAGGACTTTCCCAAGACCTAAGGTGTCCCGGTATTTGCTCCACGAATAGGTATCTAGCCATAATTCACTCATATCTCAACAACTTATTAATTTAAGGCCATCAAATATAGCCTATCCTAGGCAATCCACAAATTCACAACCTTTATGGTTTATTATCTAATCATTATAAGTTAGTCTCTATCAAATTTCAAGAACATTATTTATCATATCCTAATATTCTTAGTTATACATATGCTTAACTAAAAATTTTAATTATCATATTTTTCTCGAATTATTAGGAGACACACATTATAATACGTAACAAATACAAATACTAAATATTTTGTATTTTTTTAATTATTTATTTAATAACTAAACAAAATTAATTTTTTTTAGAAATCCTCATATTCAATTATTAATCATTAATTTAATGGACTACTAATTCAAAATATGATTCACCATAAAATAGTTTATTAATAACAAAATTAAAAAAGTTAAGAACTTAACATTATTATAAGTGTATAGTTTAAAGTTATCCTCATATGATTTTTTTGACTCAATTAATTGATAGGTCTAATTTACTCCCCAATACATCATTTAGACCTAGACATTGTAAAATTTTGTTAAACATTGTTTAAGAAAAAATTTCATTTCAGTTACACTTAATAATCTAAAATTATCCCCTTTTCCATTTTATTCTTAATTATTAAAATATCCTTACTTTATCTAACCACCATAATTACTAAAATACTCTTTAGCTATTCAAAATTCTTGTTTTACCCACATTATTTCATTATTACAAAAACATGTTCCAAGAATTAAATTCTAATTTTACCCTTAATTTTTTGCATTTCTTATTTTTCTCCTTAATATATTTTAAGTTTTTCTAAATTGTCTTCTTCTTCACCATCTCCTCCTCTCCTAACTCCTCTTTTTCTCATTTTCATCCACCTTTTCTCCAAATTTTTTCTAATTTCATCAAAATTATTATCACAAACAATTTATGATGATTGAAAATCCTACTAAAAGGGATAGAATTTTTGCTTAAACATCTTACCTATGTGAAGTTTTATGCATTTTTTAGAGATTTTTTGTTGTTAATCTCTACAATTTTCTCTTTAATCACTACAAAATAAACAAAATAAGGAAATACATGAGAAAACTTAACATAATGGAGAAAGATGGTGTTTAAGGATTCAGTTTTGCTAAATTGAGCTCTTTTTTTTTTAATGAGCTTCACATATGTAGTCACAACAAAATACTAAAATAGCATAATTGTCTTTTGACTGAGGACAAAGCACAAATATGTAAGTTTCACTATAATTCTTTGACTAAGGAAATAGATAGACAATTGCTGGGAAGAATTTACTTTTTACAAATCAAGGAGTTTATCCACCTAATGGAGATGCTAGTCCATGGTGAAAAAGAAGAAAATTGAAAATTTAGGGCATAGGTAGAACCAACGTGACAAAAAGGAAGAAAACATAGGAGGTGATGAAGACAGAATGATGATTGACAGATAGAAAGACCAAAAAGAAAAGGGTTAATTACCAAAAAAAGTTCAAACTTTTGTTAATTTTTCAATTATAGCCCGAGTTTTAAAGTGGCAATAAAATTCTTAAATTTTTAAATTTTTTCAGTTCTAGCCCGAACTTCAAAAAGTAACAATAAAATACTTAAACTTTTTACTTTGTTCTTAATTTTAACCCAACGTTAGTGCTTCCATTAAGTTTACTGATGTGACTTGCCACGTGTTTCAAAAACCTTAATTATTAATACACGTCAATTAAAATTAACACAATAAATGAATATTAATGAAACGACGTTGTTTAACTACATAATTAAAATGACATTGTTGTTTAAAATGGATCTAAATTAGATTAAGCAGCCTCGACGACATTACACTTTGATTTCAAATTTTTCATTCATTTTCAGTTTGTTCTCTTGATGCCTTCATCCTTCTATTTTCATATTACGCAACCCCAACGCTCTCATACTAAGGGCATCGGAACAATGAACTAAAAATGAAGAATTTACTAGTACAGTACGTTGTAATGCAATAGTAGTTTAGGGTATTAAAAGAATAAACAGAAAACAAATAGTTGAGGGTATCGGGAGAAAAATAGGTAACGTAAGGCTAGAATTGAACGAAATTTAAAGTTTGAGTATTTTATTGCCACTTTTTAAAATTTAGGCTAGAATTGAAAAAAGTTGAAAGTTTGGGCATTTCATTGCTACTTTTTAAAGTTCGGACTATAATTAAAATTTTAACGAAAGTTTAGAATTTTTGGTGATTAACCCAAAAGAAAAAGAAATTTTGACATACTTTCATATTTTATCATAAAAGTTCATCAACTTGTAAAAATTGTTTCTTTTAATATATTATTAGGATATCACATTAATAGTCATTAATAATGTGTATATTATATTTGAATATTTTACAATATTAAATTCATTTATTAGAAAGCAAGTAATGATAACAATTACCAAAGATGGACATTTCTTATTTCTATTCAATAATATATTAACGGTTCGTTAATTGTGATTAAGTGATTGATGGAAAAAGAATTGGTGGTATCTGACCCTAATAGATTGTTCCTTTCTCTGGTGACGTAAAAGATATAGAATCTCATTATGTGGATTCTTAAAAGAAGAGTTATTTGTATATTCAAATCTAGATATTGACTAGATAAAGTCCGTGTAACAGCACTAATAGCTATGAATCTTATAGCTAATCTAGATGGGATAGAGAAGGGAGGGTACATAAAAAGATCTCAAAACCATTTGAACTTTTCCTGTATTTAAATATGAAATAAAAAGAATTACTGTAAAGAAAAAGAGGAAATTAATTGTGACACGGGTAAGATCATGAACTATATAAAAAACTTGTTAAATTTGGTCATTAACATTACTTGATGTCTTATCTTAATATAATTTTGTAAAGTATAACTTCTAAAAACTAAAATTTTTAATAAAAATAAAGTCCAGCCAAGTTTATGATAAAATTAATAATGTTTAGGTAATTTATCTTTAACACCAAAACAACTTAAAATTTGAATTCTCGTCATTTCATGTAATGATGATTTTTAAACACATTCAATCAATAATTAGCAGAAAATATAAGCCATCAGAGTAGTATTATAATTTCTAGAATAATTCAACTAATTATTAAAAACCGATCAATTTATTTCAATCATAATTTAATATTATCCTACAAAATAATGGAAATAGCAAGAATTGTTTTTTTTTTCCTCTTAAGCTTAAAGTAAATGGCATCAGAGAGAATAATTGAAACGTAAATAACTTATTTACTAGATGACTTTAAAGTAAAAAATATGATTGACTGTAACCAGAAGAGGCAACCAGATAATTGCCCGAATCTCTCTATTATTCCCTCAATCTTGAAGACCCTTCGTGATTATGTATAGAAGTTTTGATTTTATTTTTCTTGATAAGGTTTACTTTTCTATTTAATTTCATCCTACAACTGTCTCCTTTATCTTGCTTCAATTTTCGACTGGAGATCAGAAGAAGATGAATTATCAACCTCAAGTGACTGCTCCCCCTCCGCAAGGTGAATGCTTGTTTAAACTGAAATTTATATATATCTTTTATACATCAAAAGTTATATTCAGAAAAAATCTAACCTTACAATTTAATTGCACCCTTTGAATCCTGGAAAACGAGAAAATGTATACTTGTATAATTCATAGAAGAGTAGATACAGAAATGACTCCTTTTTGTTCACATTTTGTTACATTTAATTGATCAAATGATAGCACAGGGTATCCAATCGGACATATTCAGGTCCAAAAGAAGAATACCCTCCCCCGGGTGGGTATCCGGCGGCAGGATATCCTCCTCCAGGATTCCCTCCTCCCCAAGTCTACCCTCAACAACTACAACCACCCCAAACTGTTTATATGAATCAGCAGCAACCTAAGAGTGACAGTAACTGTTGCTTAGCATTGTAAGTTGATGTTCTATTCCCAGTTTTACATCATTTGGCGTTGCTATTATCTTAGCGCCTTGTTGTGCATTATTTTCTTCTCTTGGTTTCAGCCTTGGTGGATTAGCCTGCTGCTGTTGCCTGGAGGAATGTTGCTTTTGAAGTTATTGGAGATGCACGCACTTGTATTGCTTGCTATATGTCGAACAAAATTAGAAACGACAGCGCTCAAGTGGCAACCTTTGCAGTTGTAGCTATTGGCCGATAATTAGTCATAAAATGTCCCAAGTTTGAGCTGTTTTCATAATTTTCAAACAGTAGCAAGAACTTTTTCATTTAGTTGTCGTTTAAGGATCATTCCATCGCGTAGATTTCATTTGATGATTAAAAGATGACGTGAAAAACAGAGAAGGAGCTACACGAGGCACGCATAATAAGGTCAAATCATTTTATCGACTGAAAAGCCACGTGCTTTATATGAGGGGATTCTGCAGACTGCAATGTTGAAGTTTAAGGTCCCAAGGCAAGGCAAAAGGCTTCAGCCTCAGCCGATTCCTTTTGCATGCAAAACAAGACGTGTGCGTGGACAAGTGTATAAACATCCAAATATAACCGAACCACCCCACGGATTATGAGAGGGTGTTATGGTAAAAACCCAACGTCGTAACAAAAGCCACCTTGCTCAAACCTCGCCCAACTTCACACGTGTGTTGTGATCGGAGACTATTTCTGAATCTGATTGGTGCGAGAATGAAAATACCCTCCAGACAGCTCCCAGTTTCTCCACAGTCCCGAGTCACGATGACAAAAAATAAATAAAAACAATTCACAATTCTCAGATGGTCTAAAACCATTGTACATCTATTGGATAGGTGTAAGCTTGCATGGACCCACTATCCTCCGAATCCCACATGTCCCTTTCCTTAAGCCTCTCAAACACGTACCCATCCTACATTTTCCATATGTCAACTTCTCCTGCCTCGTTGCTTCATTGCTGCCTTTCTCCCATTGGCTGACCACCTTTTCCTTCTCATGTCAACACCAGTCTCTCTCCTCCGATCTACCTTCACCGTTATAAATCCCCATGCCCATTTTCTCTACAGTTCCACCAAAAGGCCTCAGGCCATTCTCCAAAGAGTGAACGATCAAATTGGAGGTCATTTCAGGAATCATGATTAAGACCCTGAGTCCTTACTCTAACACAGCTAAAACCGCTGAAATTATGTCTAGGTACCGACCCATAGCACCAAAGCCTGAGGTTTCTGCGGGTTCCGGAGCTGAGAATTCGTCCATGTCTCAGAAGATTGACCAATCTCCTTACCTTAGGAGCCTTCGGCCACAATTTCAGGCCAGACCCACTAGGGCAAGAAAGAGAAGCAGGGCTGCCATATCTCCACCTAGCATGAAGAGACAAAGGACCCATATGCTTGATCTTTCTTCACCTGGTCACGCAACATCCTCCGCCTCGCATCTGTTGGGTTTTGCTCCTGGAATTCCTCAACTTTCTCTACCAAACCTTAGTGCTGTCAACAACAGCTTGGAAAATCAGCTCGCAACACCGTCAAATTTGGTGACACTTCCCCTTCTTCCACGTAATCCATCACTTCCAGCGGTCGCTCAAAAAGCAGCGCCTGAACATGGTTGCATGGACCCAGGTAAGGAAAAGTTGTTAGATTTGAATACAATTGCTGAAATCCCAGAGGAAAAGGACCTCTTCCACCAAACGCAAGAATACCCACCCATCAACGTCATAGCACCTCAACCAGTTCGACCTGTCGGCTCAAGCATAACCGTAGGTTGCATCAATGAGGACCCAAGATTGAACCCACCAGTGAAAGTTTCGAAGAAGCCAGAGGAAGTTGAGGAAGAGGTGGAGTCTGAGACCTTCCCTGCGGTGATATCTGATTCCAACAACAAAGTAAGGCTGGCAAATTCTGCTTATAAGGAAATGGTAGGCCAGCCAGAGTGTTCGTGGCTTGATTCCATGGTCTCCAGCGATGGTAATTTGGGTATTGGTGCATGCAAAAGGATCTGTGGGGAAGTGATTCTTCATCTTTCTGACCCGAGGGTTCCAGTTTCATCAAAAAGCTTCTCATGTTGGGTGCGGATAGAATGGGGAAGCGAGGGTAGGAAAAACTCAACCAACGCTTTCTGTGATGTTATGAGATTGTCCTGCGAGTCCAAGGACTACCTCTACACATGGAGGTTCCATACCCGTACCAGAGTGGGCAATTGAGCAGCAATGTTTGAATAGTTTATAATTTTTACTGTACACAATAGTTTGCTAAATAATGCAGGCTAGTCTACCATGTACACCTCAAAGTATATAAATAGTTCAGTTAGATTTCAGTTTACATTTAACCTTTAGAGAAGTACCTATGCTTTATTTCCTCTTATATTCTCTTTGTGCAAGGTTAGAGACTTCACTTGAAATTGTGGAAGAATGGGATATAATATTCTAGCTGAAATTAAGCTCTATGTATATTTGAAGCAAATGCGCCCACTAGAAATGCTAGTAACTTTCAAAGAAATGTGCATCCGGGCTGGAACTTGATGAGCATGATAATCCAGATGGAAATAGACAGGCTTACCTTTGAGTCTACAGAAAATTAATTTCTCATCTCCAACAATTAAGTTGATTTCTAATCAGTTGATTTTAGTTTTAATAATATAATTACTTAAATGTATTCTTTATTACATGTATTTGTTTAATTTATTTATTTATAAGATAAATACACTAATAAATTACAATAAAATTGTAATTATAATATTGATATTAGATTTATATATTATTCTTAAATTATGTAATACACATTATCTTTCTTAAAGAAGTGACCAATCTTATAGACTAAAGAATATAAATATTTAAACAAATGTATTAGTACTTAATAGAGAACAAGTTTACGTAACTGACTCATATGAGAATTTTGTTTGAAATATTACTTATATGTATATAAAAGTGTCATTATGATATTATATATGTAATCTTTTGGCTAAAGTATCTCATATAGAAAATGTTATGTTTTGATAATACTTATAATCTATTTATATTATATATGTAATCTTTTGTCTAAAGTATCTCATATAGAAAATATTATGTTTTGATAATATATCCTCTTTTTATCAAAGGTAACTCAATTAATAATTATTGAATATAACATAAATTATGTAGAGGTAATTGACCGATTGATGTAGAATTTATCACCCTAAGGCCTTCATTGATTAAAGTTGATTCGAAAAATATTTGACTAAGGTAGAACAATACTTTTTACAAATATCATTAATATAATCAATTATCAGTGTTGAAGAATTAATATGATTTGAGTAATTCATATTTAATTGATAAATTATGTCATGAAAAAAATGAATCATAAAGAAAAATCATATATGAAAGGGTTAGTCAAAATTATTTTGACATTCTTAATATTTGGACCTTCATAACATATTACTAGACCTCAATACTAATCTATAAATATAAATTATTTAATTAGAGAATCAAAAACAAATTAAAGGAGTTTAAATTTTCTTTGATTTGTCTAATCCTAAATATAATTTATAGTTATAATTTATATCAATCGCTAAAATATTTAAGAACCTAACAAGTTATACACGAAGAACACTTGAAGAGAGGAAAAGATGATTTAAATGAAGAACAATTGAAGAGAGGAAAAGATGATTTAATTAAGCTGATTGTAAATTATTGAAAAATTTAGGATTAAATATAAGACATTTAGTAAATAAGAATCAATATGGGGTACTAAATCTTAGACTCAATAGATATTAATTAGAATTAATTGTAATTCTAACTAAAGTTTAGTTCAAGTTAGGATTTTGTTTCAATAAAATTATAAAAAGTCTAAATCTTATTATAGATAGGCTTATGCTCTAAAATATCTATCATTTCTTACATAACCCTCTCTACTCCACTTTTAGAATTCTCCCAACATTTTTATATGGATACCATTAGAGGCTAAATACATGTGTGGCTACAGTGGTTACAATGAATTAGTTTCAGGAACAGTTTGAAAAAAAACTTCAAGAAAAGGATTAAGCTACATAATAAGATACAAATTTATGATTCAAGTTTTATTATGTTCATGCAATAATCATGATATAGAATTTAAAGTGAGCTTAGCTTTCAAAAAATCAAAGATTTTATTTATTTATTCTACTACATGCCAAATACTATCCCCTAATTTCTCAATAGTGATGCCAGTCATCTTTAATTATATAATTTAATTAAGATTCTTTTCTTATTGTGGATATGGATTTTAGAATTAAAATTAAACTACTAAGTCTAAGATTGAATTAGATTCGACTGATATGAAAAAGTTCAAATGAACATATCTTTTTATTTAGTGGAAATGATTATTTAAATCAATAAGTTCTTTAATGAACTTGTTATAGTTCCATGCATTGTTAATCTAGAAATGTACTACGAAATATTAGAGTTATTAGGCAAATGAAAGGAGTTAGGTCTCATTAAAGATCCAATTATATATTTGGATAGTTTCTCTTAATTAAGATGATAATTGACAAGACAGTTATAAGATTCACGTAGGTGGTCAATATATATAATCTTGTAAAATTCTCTCACTAAACTAATATTTCAATAGTAATGATTGTCATACAATGATATGGTATAATAAAAATGATTAGCTTACAAGTGGAAGATTGTTAGTTTATTCTCTACAACCAAATAATTGTTTATAATTTGATAACATAATTATTTAAGTGCATTTGTTTTTTATACATATTTAGATATATTTGATAAATTTCATAAGATAAATATACATTTATAATAAAATTATGATGAAATTATAATTATGAGATTTATATTATATTTTATGTATCATCCCTAAATTATTTTTGGTTATTGTTCTATTAAGATGGACATTAATAAAATGTCAAAAGATTAGCATACTTCATATTTCTTCTTTATGAAGGAACTAGTTAATCTCATAGAAAAAAGTGTAGAGATACTTGAACAAGCATGTGTGTAATTGTTATAGAACAAGACTAAACTGGCTTTACATGATAATTTTATTTGAAACATTATTTGTATGTCTATAAAAATTCTAATTATGATGATTATACAAGTAATCCTTATTTCTATAAAAATTCTAATTATGATAATTGTACAAGTAATGTAGCGCCCCTTTACCGCAGGGCACACACCGGGATGCCCGCAGGTCATTCCGGTACATATCCTACGATAAGGGTGAGCTACGATCAATCACTACGAACACATCACATGGCATCATAATAAAACATCAGTATAAAAATTGTAATGTTTTTGAAACCAAAATTTTTTCTCATTTCATTTCATCAAAACCAGAAGTTTACACATCTGTCATCTTTCACTGTCTGTACATCAATTTTTAGAAACCTAGTACAACGTGCTACAAGAAGAAGGAAAAATACATCAAATCTATCTAAGTCATCCCAAAAGTCCCAGCTGACCGACCTATGAGCCATGACTTCTCTTGCCAACACGATCTACACGGCTAGGAAAGTTCCTCTAGAGCTAAGAGTCTACTCTCGGTCCTGAAAAATATGTTGCAA
>JAOSBN010000006.1:5501991-5517267 GCA_027563595.1 Erythroxylum suave | reverse complement strand
ATGTGTATGTCACAATTGACTTATGCATGACGTGTATTTTCCTATTTTCACAGAAATTTCTCATAATTATTTATTCTGCCTTAATATGGGTATCGGGATGTTACAAGTAATCCTCAACTTAAGATCTCAAAAGTATCTCATATAGGAATTGTTATATTTGAAACAATTTAAGACCAATCATTATCAAGGAAAGCTTATTTGGTAGTAATTAGATATAATATGAACTACATAAAGGTAGTTGAGTGACCCATATAGAATTCATCATCCTAAAGTGAACAAGGAGAATGTTCTACTGTTTTCAACTTGTGTTAATTTAGGAAAGACTTGTTCAAAGTGGAATGACACTTTGTAATCTAATTTACAAATATCATTAATAAAATCAATTGGTAATGATTGAAATATAGAAAAACTATACACAAAAAGGTTAGTCATGTGTGTAATTGTTATAGAATAAGACTAAACTGGCTTTACATGATAATTTTATTTGAAGCATTATTTGTATGTCTATAAAAATTCTAATTATGATGATTATACAAGTAATCCTTATGTCTATAAAAATTCTAATTATGATAATTGTACAAGTAATCCTCGACTTAAGATCTCAAAAGTATCTCATATAAGAATTGTTATATTTGAAACAATTTAAGACCAATCATTATCAAGGAAAGATTATTTGGTAGTAAGTAGATATAATATGAACTATATAAAGGTAGTTGAGTGACCATATAGAATTCATCATCCTAAAGTGAACAAGGAGAATGTTCTACTATTTTCAACTTGTGTTAATTTAGGAAAGACTTGTTCAAAGTGGAATGACACTTTGTAATCTAATTTACAAATATCATTAATAAAATCAATTGGTAATGATTGAAATATAGAAAAACTATACACAAAAAGGTTAGTCAAGACTTCTTTGATATTTCTTTAGTCAAAATCACTTTGACATTTTTACTATTTAAATGATCATTATGCGTTGCTAAACAACAATCATAATCTATAGATATAAATTATTTAATTAAAATTTAATGATAAATTAAACGAGTTTAATTTATATAATCCTAAATATGATTTTAAATTAGAATTTGTATCCACCACTCATCATATCTAGGAACTTAATGGGTTGCGAATAATTAGAGAACGAAAAAGATAATTCAATGAGTTGAACTTAATCGTAAAATTTGAAAAAAATTTAGGATTAAACATGAGTTATTTAATAAATAAGACCAACATGATAAATTGAATCTTATTTGAACCTAATTGATACTTAATTATAATTAATTATAGTTCTAATTAAATTTTAATTAAAATAAATTTTTTTTAATAAAATCACTAAAAAGTCTAAATCTTACTATACTAATACATTATGATTCATGTTTTATTGTACTCATACATTATGATTTATGTTTATTGTACTCATACATTAATTATGATATATAATTTAAAGTGATTTTGATTTTTGAATATTTAAATGAAAATATTTTATATTTATTGTGTTGCATAAAATCAGATATTCCGTCTCAGTTTTCGAACACTTCTCATAACAAGATTGGAAAATCATGAAGTGGACTATATGATACCATCTAATTCGAACCAAGGCAATAATTTAGTTCTGAAGGTAAAAGCATTCTTGTGAGTCTGTAGGTGATAAGGCGAAAAGTACAAATAACTCTTGAATTGAATTCAATGTGTCTAGCCCTGGAGTTAATGATAGATTCGGATATGATTAACTTTATGGTAACTACGAATGAATAACCAGTTGCACATTATGCTTATGAGTAATCGATTGCACATTCTGGTAACATCTTTTTATCTGTTTCGTGTCTTTGTTAGGAAAAAATAAGGACTATAAGAGCATTACAGTTTATGGAAATAAGAGTATTAAGACTTTAGGCTTCCTCAGAGTTTTGAATGTTCTTGTCATAATGAAAAGTTTGACTCTGTCTGTAAGTTCCATAAACATCTTCATGTTCGCCCATTATATAAAACAAGTTGAAAAAAAAGAGAGGGGGCTACAATTAAAGACAAATTGCACAAGCTCTAGGACGAAGCTTCCTCCTTGTTCCCGTTAGTAATATACCATATACTATCCTCTTCGTTGTTTTACTTTTGTGGTCCAAATTCTTAGTTGAAATGCCTATTCTTGTTTTTGCAAATTACAGTTGTCCATGGTTTACAACGATACCAAGTCTTCTTTGCTCACTGCTTTGTGCTCGTCATTTGATGATCGATACTGCCCACATGCATCAATTTTCTGGATTTTGCAGACTATAATATCTCTCTGTCGATTCCCAAACAATCCCTTTTTCTCCAATCTTTCTGTATGAATGCTAATGTCGATGATGACGCTCCAAGAAGAGTATTCAACCCAAGCCAAGCTCGAGTTGGCATGCTCCGACTTGAAAACGCTTCTTCAGATCTCCACCAAGATGAAAGATAGCTTAGGAAATATGGGAAAAAGATTTCAGTTTATAGATGAAAGGCTGTCAACAGCATCGAGAAGAGTAACTCCTTTGCATTCTATGGCCATGGTCAACAGAGCCCTAGAAACCAGAATCAAAAGAGCTGTGCCTCCAGCTGTTCTGGTATTAGATAGTTTTAAGATGTCTGAGTCCCTTCAACACAAGCTTCTTGAAGTTTCCAACAAATTACCGGACCAAGAAACCCCAGAAAAACGACTCAAACACTTGCTTAAATATGTTGATTGTGCTGATGAACTGAACGCAGTAATAAACTCTGTTAGTCGTGATGGTGGACAAGTGATTCAGAAGTTACAAGAGGTGGTAGAGTTTTTGAGCAGGACTAAAGCCACTGATCACTTTAGAACGCATAGGCTGAGAGAGACTATGCTCACGCTCAAAGCTCTCTATGACACGGAGGTTAGTGCCATGAAATTCAATGGGTTGCTGGACGAGGCTTTGCTGAATTTACAAGACGAGTATGAGTTCCGATTGCAGCAATTAAGACACGAAAATATTGGCGTGGTCGATGAAGGCGAAACAGGTTCTCTTGATCTGGGTTCGGAGTTGGAGATTGAACTTCTTAGAAGAATTTCTGAAACGCTGGCTTCTAACGATTGCTTGGATATATGTATCGATATCTTTGTCAAGGTATGTCACAACCATATACATACATGACATTTGAGGTATGCATTTAACTTGGATCATATTGTCTCTTATAATTCTGCTTTAGGTACAGTAAAGATTTAAAAAAAAAAGAGTATGAAATTCTCTATGTATGTGCTATGCTGCCAAGTATTTCTCAGAACATTAAAAGACTGCTCAGAATCTAATCTTTGTTCTGATTCAAATAGGTGAGGTACAGAAGTGAAGCAAAGGCTTTAATGCGGCTAAGCCCTAACTACTTGAGAACCTATACCCCTGCAGAAATTGATGAAATGGAGTGGGAGACCTTGGAGACAGTCATAAGCCTTTGGATCCAGCATTTTGAACTGGCGGTGAAAAAGATTATCGTGTCCGAAAAGAGACTCTGCAACCAACTTCTAGGAGGAATCATGGGAGGAGCTGTCTGGTTGGAATGCTTCATCAAGATTGCAGATAAAATAATGGTAGTCTTCTTTCGATTCGGAGAAGGTGTAGCAAGGAGTAACAAAAAGCCACATAAGCTTTTCAAGCTTTTAGACTTGTTTGATTCCCTGGAAAAGCTTAAAACAGAGTTCGTGGAGATTTTTGAAGGTGAAGCTGGTGCTGATATTTGTACAAGATTCAGAGAACTGGTAAAACTCCTCATACATGCTTCAAGCAAAGTCTTCTGGGAATTTGGCCTCCAAATTGAAGGCAATTCGTATTGTTACGCTCCACAACAAGAAGGATCTGTCCCAAAACTGGTAAGATATGCCATTAACTATCTGAAGTACCTTGCCACTGAAATTTACAGTGCGCCTATGGCCAAAATTTTACGGACGGTACAAATATGGAAAACTGGAGCTCTATCAAAGCCGAAATCAGATGATAATTTGCTTTTAGAAGCTGTCACCAATGTCATGGAAGCTCTTCAAAGAAATGTTGAAGCGGAAAGATCGAGCTACAAGGACAAAGTTCTGGCTAATGTATTTGCCATGAATACATACTGGTACATTTACATTAGAACAAAAAACACGGAACTTGGAAAGCTGCTGGGAGAGGATTACATGAAAAGGAAGTACAAGATTTTTGCGGAAGAAGCAGCGTACATGTACCAAAAGCAAGCTTGGGGGCCTCTTGTAAGATTGTTAGAAAAAGATGTAAAGAGACAGGTCTATAACAGTGAGGCCGTGGCTGCTCTGATAAAACGCAAGCTCCAATCTTTCCTGAAAAGTTTCGATGACATAGCAGAGAGGCATGGTAATTGGTATGCCATTCCTGATATCGATCTCAGAGATCAAATCAGAGTAGCGACCATCAAATTAGTGGTTACTGCATACGTTGAGTTTTTGGAGGCGTATCCAAGTCTCTTACAAGCTAAGTCCTACGTTAGTCCCGAGTCAATCCAAGGTCTCCTTGTTGAAATATTCGATGGAGATAATGGAAAGATGAAGCAGCGTGATTCGAAGAGTCCGCCACGTGCACGACCTTCCATGTCTATGGAAAATGATGTCCAGGAATTTCGCAAGTCTCGATCGAAAAACCGTGGTCGATAGATTTTAATTTGATTCTTCCACTTCTCAGTACATGCAATTATCGGCTAAGCCTCAACAGCAAAAAAAAAAAACGGACAGAACATGTACAAAGGTAACCTAACGTGTTTTCTTCAAATTATTTCGATGACCATGTTGTTACAAAGATACCAGCAAAGCATGCATGCTCATAAGGTTCGACCAAGAAATTTAAATTTAGGAATTGCAACATGTCAAAACTAGAGAAAATAAACTATATGTGAGCGAAAAGAAGAAACCAGGTATTATATTTGGACTTTGGGCTTGCGTTTGGAGCCAGTCATTTCTCACCCTGGGCTTGAGGTTGCCTGGTGCCATCTCAGAGATCTCAAAATGTCGAATGTGACATTTTCAGGGTCCGATCCAATCCAAGTACGAGCTAACCTCAAAGCTCAACAACCTAATAAGCTTCGAAGCTTCCACATCTCTCTTCGCTGACAAAGAATAACTTCCAGAAGTATCAGTGCCTTCCTTCTATTGAACACGTACATCTCAAAAAATCCTAAATTCTATTTGCAAAATTGAGTTTGGAAACATGGATTCGATGGATTGTTTTTCCTTCTCTGATTTCCCTGAAGACGTCCAGCTCTCTATCCTTTCCTTGCTCAACCCTTCCGACATAGCCAACTTTGCTTGCACTTCAAAACGTTTCGTTTCCCTCTGCCAAAACGAGACCAGCAAGCTCTGGTTCGCTCTCTGCGACAGGCGGTGGGGGTCCAAGACAGAAATCAACAGATGGGCAAACGGTAAAATCTCCTACAAGCTCATGTATAAGATTCTCAACAAGTGGGAGCATCTGATTGGCTTCTGGCGCCGTTGCGGTCAAGGTCAGCAGAACGTGGTGAATCCTCCGTCGTTAATTTTCTTGGAGTGGGGCTCTTCGTTCCTTTCCGGCTCCAGGGTCTCTCCGTCCCATGATGGCACCTACAAAGTGATCACGACACCGTTTCTATTCATGACCATTTCCGCGGAGGGTCAGATTGTAAATTATGTAGATCCCGATGAACAAAATGATGGTGATTTGATTCCGGTGAATGTTAATTTCATCGGTGACGTGCATTTTAGTGTGGAGGAGAATGCATATAGAAATCTTGACGATGACGATGTGATCAACGAAAGTGGGCCCCTTAATGGTGTATCGGAGACGTCAGAGATGTATCAGTTCTATGCTAATCGGATGAGTCCTGGTACAGCAGATAGATCCTTTAGGAGGCAGAGAAGGAGGGACGAAGGAAGAAAGAGATGGGAAACAGAGCATTTCTTGAAGATTGTTGATTGCTCCCCAACACCGTCACGACCGCTCCAGGGTTTGTGGAAGGTTGGTGGTAATTTTTAGTTTACGGTTTTTTAATTATGATAGTTATGTCCTTTGAAATTAGGATCATGTTTTGCAGTTTGGTCTGTTATTGGCATAATGAACTCGTGATGTTCTTCTTTCTTGTCAAATTACATTGCTTTAGAGTACACAAGATGCGACACAGTTTGATTCATTGTCTCTTGCAGGGGTTTTGTGATGAAATGAAAATGGAATTCTATCTTGTGGCGTATGATGGGATTGGCATCTCTTGTCGGAGGGTAGGAGACTTATCTGAGCGGCTTTCCAGTTTTTCTCCGGTGTTTTGGACATCAAATCATACTCTAATAGAACCTCCATTTTCTCTCGAGGAGCAAAACATATACGATTCTCGGATACATTTCCTCCCGTCTGAAATCGGAGACGACTTGCAATTGGACGGCTCTTTTGTAGATGATGTTGTCTCGCGCATTATGTACATTAATTCGAGTTATGATTTGGTAATTCCCGGCTTAGCAGATACATCTGCAAACCCTTGGCGTGTTGAAGGAAGGATTTGGCTGTATAAAAATGGGACTTTTGGATTTGGGTTTCTTAGGGATAATTTTATTGTAGATCTGAAGCATATTGCTCAAAATAATTGTCTTCTTGATACTATATCTTCTTCTGGTGATTGAAAACCTTTGGGATTTTAGATGTACAAATAGATCAGTAATTAGATGCCATAATGCTGAATGGCACTGTTCATTACATTCTACTAAAAATTTAATTACTGTAGCTTTATTAGAGTTGATGTTTTGCCACAATATCCATCATTTCTCTGCTTGAATTGCTATGTGGTGGCATTGTATTTCTCGTCAAGCAGGAAGATATTGTAATTTTGATGCGTGTCTTAGTAAAGAATTGTTTTAGAGTTTGATAGCTCTGCTTGAATGCAGAGTGTTTACAGATTTAACTTAGAAGGCCTTCCCCCGCTTCGTACTCAGATGCTTAATGCTATACAAGGAGCTGGTCACTTTGTTTTTCTTTTTTCAGTAGTTGATTGCAGATGGCAAATGAGGTGTTGTTTGAGTAACAATTTTTCAATATGGTTACGATATCCCTGTTTATAGTTCTTGCATGATAGCTGAATTTGTTTTGTGTTTTACCAACGTAACTCTTTATCTGCCTGAGTGTCTTCAATCTTATGCCTTCCGTCACTTTAGTCGCCGTCCTGTTTTACACGAAAGTTATTATACATTCAGCCATATGAGTTCAGGTTATGTTATTGTTATCGTAGGCATAGCCTGCCGTCATGTCAGTTGGGTAAATGCTCCTCCTCAAGGTTTTGGTAGAATGTTTCTGTCCTGATGAATATGTCTTTTTGCTTCCACTTTCCTCATTTACCCCTTAAATTTGGTGTATTTAAGAGACGAACTGGTGGCTACAGAAGCCCAGATATGGAGGTAAAAAGATGCTGCCGTTAACATGAAACAGAATTTCATAAAACGCAATTTACGTCTCACACCTTAAGCTGTTGTCACATAATTACAATCAAACAGGAATAGGTCTTCGATTCGTCACATATATTTGAGCATTGTAAAACCGACCAAAACCAACCAAAACCAACACACGGCAATATCAAGTATGAAGAATTTCGTCTGTCTTATTAGCATAAGCCATTTGGACTGACTGCTGGAGAGAAATGGAGAAACCATGACGAGCAATAGGAATAGGGAGGCAGGAAAATACAACGATGCAGATTATGACTCAGCAGCAAATTCCCTTCCATTGGTCTTACTATTTGTTTCCCTCTCTCCATCACCCTCGAGTTGGCTTAAGTTACCCTTCTCCTTTATGAGTTGGTTGTGGTGGTGTTTGCAGTAGAGACGGCCCTCATGTGCAATGTAGTTCGACGGGCTAATCGTACATCCTCCATGAATGCATTTGAAGCAACTTTTGTGGTAAGGAGTTCCATTCACTGTAACCTTTAGAGTAGAATGAGTGTGAGAGATTAGTGTCACGATCACATATAAAAAAAAGCACTAGAGTGATTGTGTTTCAAATTTTATGGACGTAACCTTTTCAGTTGGATACACAGTGTTCTTACATCCAAAACATTTGTCTCTGGTTCCAGCAAACATGTTTGACACTTTAGCTGCTGTAGGTTTCTGTTTGAAGCATCGGAAATCAGAATTAGAGATAGGCCTCTAAAACTCATCCACTGGATATGGGCGTGATAATTTACCTCAGTATCAAGAGTTTTTTCTGGTTTTGCAATTTTTGGAGTGCCTGAAAAGCAAAACTCAAATGGAAGCATGTCAGATTGAGTTGATGGATGAGAAAAATCTACGGTACTGGTAAGTATTGTACGAATGAACTTTTCTCTTACCCTCGAAACTTTTGTCAAGACTTCCAGTTCTTTTGAAGAGCTGATCAAAATGTGGCCTGCAGTAGAGTACACCTTCAAAGGAATTGTAGTTGCCAAGCTGCACATAGATCATCAGTCTCAATCTAATTGACTGAAATAAAGATTTACAACACTTCCATTCCAAACACAAACTGAATATCAATAAAATATAAAGTTTGCAAGAACATATCCATTGGAATGGGATGCTTCGAGTTGACAGTCCTGGTCAAGAAGCTTCTATGACTCAGAACTCACAAAAGCTAATTAGATTCAGATTTCAAAATAGAAAAGTAACTTCAAATTCCCAGACAGTGAGTGAATGAAGTTACATAGGAATCTATAGTTTCAGGAGGGAGGATATAATATTTTAGCAACTTTCCACGATCTAATTTCATCATCAACCAAGAATCTCAAACTTAATTGATAGGACAAAGCATGATTTGAATCCTAGCAATACAAGGTTCAAGATTACTATTAGTTATCCGAACTTGGAGATAAGATACATGCAGTGACAAGGATGAAGTTGTATAAGTCTATGCTTATCAAAAGTATAGAACTAAAAGGATCTACACATAAGTCTGTTATGAATCTCGCATCTCACATGACAATAGACAATGGCGTACCTTGAGGGTTCCTTTGCAGTGATGGCACCGAAAACAGGCCTTATGGTAAATACGATTGTCAGCTGTTAACTTGTCCACAAGATAGACAGTCTTGTCACAAGCCATGCACTTCTGGGTAGTTCCTGCAAATGCCATGGTTTCAAAGGAATATCTCTTCCTTTGTCTCTCTGGAGATGTACCAACTACTACTAGAAGGAACTGAGAAATGGAGATAAGGAATCGGTAGATGATAGCAAGAGGAAAATGTGAGTTGCTAGGGATTGCGGAGACACAAAGCAGAGTCTAAATTATTAAAGTTTAGTGGCAACTTTCAATCATTTCATTCCAGCTTTGAAGCGCCCACCTAACGTTGTCTCGTTAGATATTTTATCCGTTTCCTAAGTACATAGATTAGTGAAATGTTCATTGTTTCAAGTTGGGTTTAATTACTCGTACATGTTTGTTAATTTACATGGGAAAGTTTCGCCTTTCTAGGTGTAATGTCTAATCATGGAGATCCCTTCTGGCTTTAATTACATCCCGCGAGTGATCATTTCTGATGCGATTTCTGACCTATTTTTACATTTCTTCCAGGCTTGTCGGACTGGTTACGGACGAAATACGTATGTGAACATGCAATGCCAAGGTTTCAAGCAGGCACCTCTAGTAGGGAAGCCTACTTAACCGATTTTATTGAAGCAAGGACATTGGATGCCACTAGTCTTATGGAAATTGGGACCACAAAGCTATAGATTCTAGACGACATAAATGGAAAACATGGGGACCATGTCTTGGGTAATAGATATTTTGAAGCTTATCCTGCCTCAGGAACTCGGTGACAAACTTGAAAAACCACGAGTGTTAATTATTTTGCAATTTTTTGCAAACCTTTTTTTCGTGAATAAAATAAAATAAGCAAAATTAAAATAATGAAGAAATACTAAAATTTGGTAATACAGTTCGGAACACTCGGTCTACATTTGCGGAGCCTCACCCGGCTTAATCACTTTCACAGTGATCTAATAGAATTACACAGAATTGATCTAACACAGTACCTCTCAATTTCTGCAACTATCTCACAACCAAACTATCCGTGAAGGACTTTCACACCCGATAACATAATCGACTCGTGTTAACCTCGTCAGAGAATTTTTCTACCTACTTTCACTCAAAATAATAACAAATAAAAATATCTCAAGTGTTTAATCAACAGAAAATAAAATAACAAAATACTTGAGATTAACGAAGACTTCCCTATAGATTGATCTCCTCCAAATATCACAACAATAAACTTTCTTCACATAAATTGATCATTGTGCTCCCAAGAAGAAAAACGTGTATCACCCATCGGAGTGCTAAGCCTTCAAAATAGAAAAACGCAACACCCAGCCAATCAACAGTGTGCCTAAACAACAGCCACATAAAGGAGACAAAATCAACATGTGTGTTGCCCACTCAAAAACGATGATCACGTATTCAACTTCCAAGCCAGATAAATATCACACGCATGTACGCAGACCACCCTCACAGAAACGATGATGACGTGTATCACCACCAAACCAGAAAAACGCACCACACTCTGCTGCAACCAAAACTTCAACACAACCTGAGTATGCGCATCCAACAGCAAAACGAAAACATAACAAAAACCCCACAGTGTACGCAGCCCACTATTCTTTTTGTCTATCTAATCGTGACTCAACAGCAGAAAAAAATGCACCAGTTATTGCACCACTTCACTAAAGATGACTGCGCAGCCAGCAGTTCAAAAAAACAAAATACTCAACACACACAGCTTCAGTAACTCCCACGCTATCTTCAGTTGCCGCACAACTCACATTAGGATTCTTCACATGTGTGTTTCAATAGACTTCCACAAAAACCAGGAGATCATTTGTTTTAATATCTTTTTGAGATTGCACCGTAATCTAGACAACTTTTGTATTTAATCCAATATGTGACATATATCACTGCTCTTTTGATGGACTTCAATTAAAACACAATCTTCATGTATAATCTCCATCCATATTCATCAATCCAATAAATAATATTCCATATGTCCAATTTAAAATGCCAAAACAAAATAAGGTATATTTATATATATATATAATATCCTAACAATCTCTCCCTTTTTGGCATTTTTGTCACAACACTTGAATTCCACATGAAAATTCATAATTGGACATATAAAGTATGTAATGCTCCCCCTCAATGTAGTATCCAATTAAGATTACATAACCATGAGTCAACTCCAGTCATCAAAACACCAAAAAAAAGAAATAAACTCAAACTTATCTGAACTGCTCTCCTCATTTGGGACAATACATGCAAAAAAGTCAGGAGCTGCCAGGGAAACGAACAACACGCTGCTTCAAGGTACGAAGGGCTTTAGTAGCAACTTGAAGAACACCTTCAATCCGCTCAATCTCAGAAAATAGTGTTGCATGGGGGTTAACATTGGAAGTTCTCGCGGCATCCGAGGGATCCGATGCAACATACGGCAAGTCCACCACTCGTGGTTACCAGAAAATCTGTGGAGAGATAGTCAACAATGGTGTGGACTTCAGGATGCTTGATTCAATCCTAAGAACCTCATAGGAATACAAAAATTGTGAGATTAAGCATAGAAAGTATAAGAGAGAGTGAGGCTTACTCTCAATGGCCAGCATCGAGTCGATAATAAGACGCCTAAGATTGAAATGAACTCCCATACCGATGGCATAAAGCAGCTTGGCCAGAGCCAGATAGACAGTCACAATATGGGTGCTTGGCATCCAATTGGTCACAATTAACTTAAAAGGCAAAAAATACTTCTAGGTTAGCATGGATGACTGAAAAACAGAACTGGATGGCCATGCAGTGAGTTTGCCACCAGTTAAAACTGTGGCTATCAGATCCGTCAAGATAGCCCACTCATCATCATAGAAAAGATCACCAATTACATTGTCAAATCCTAGAAACAAATTCAACCGAGTAGCATTAAAACGAACTACTCGACCCCGCACATAAATCACTCCAAAAGAAGCAGCATCCACATTTTAAATAACACAAGTTAAATTGGAGTAAAATTCTTTTACCAGATCAGCATCGTATTGTTGAGGAAGGAGTGAGGCTTGCAACAGATTCCGAGCTAAAAGTAGAGCATGTAAGCCCTAATTTTGAAATTCAACCATATTGATCGGTCGATCTAGAACGAAACTAGTGTCTGAAAGTGTACCCCACTTATGCTCGACGGCTGTAGTATAGAACTTTAATGAAAAAGCTTTGTCGACCGGCAATCTTGTGGAGGGATGAAAACAAGGCGATCGGACAGACTTGCGGCACTTCATCTTTGTACGCTTTCTCGGAGCCAGAGGAGGTACCGATGGTGGAATAGACTGAGCAGGAGGAGGTGCTTTGGAATCTGAGGTTGAGTTTTGCACCATAGAGTCGATTACACGAGCAGCATCGTCAATAGGATCATTTTGTTCTTGAACATTCAAGATGTCAATCGACGCTGTCAAAGATGACCCTGCCCCAGAAGACTTTCTGCCAGATGCTGGATTAAATTGCAAGCAACTTGATTGTCGCGTAAGGGCTACTGTCTTTTTCTCAGAGCCACAGATGAAATCCTTTTCCTTAGTTCTTCCTATAATTCATTGTTAGACAGACAATGAGTACAAAAATAGTAAACACCAAGCACAATCAAAAACCCAAAATAAACCAGCAAATATTGACACTCCACCCAGTCCACAATCAGCCAAGATTTAGCAATTTCCACAACTCAGTATTTTAAAATCCAGCCAAAAATTAACTCACTGCAGATAACCCAGTCACCTTCATAGGACACCCAGTCAGTTCCACAAATTGTTTCGATTAGAACCAAACTAGTTCATGTTAGACCCGAATGAAAGCAAGCTCGAAAAATATGGGTCTTCGATAGCCAATCACAGCAATACCCAATCAAGACCCAGTACAAAAACCAACTTTGAAACTTGAAATATCCATACCGTATGAGAGACGTCCACCAAAGAGATAGCTGTAGGGTGAAAATAGAGCAGAAGATGACCAAGTGTGACTCACAACCTTCAATCTTCGTGGGCGAGAGCAAATCACTCAAGGAATTGAAGAGATGCAGAGGCGACGTGGAGAGGGTGAGAAGAGGGGTTGCGGCACTGTTGGAGACAATGGCACCAAGATGAGCAAAGTAGAGATTTTAGATCCCATTAGTGAAACGCAATGTAGCTACTTTCCCTTTTTTTAATAAATCTTTTCTTTTTCTAATGATAAAGTATCAATATCGTGAGCGTCCTCTATTGCTACAATCTTCGGGATAAATCTTGGTGGTAGCGATTTCAGTGTTTTTTATCAATTTCACGTTGGAGTACCTCTTTCCCAGTTGATGAGTTTGATTTGCAATATCTCTCAATTTTTCGTGGAAGTCACCAATAGTCTCATGCTCATCTAAGAGCACCTCTTCAAATCGCATTGCTAGCATTTGTAGTTTCGACGCTATCATAGATTTTTATCTTTCATGAATAGTTTCCAAGGCATCCCACGCTTCTTTTTCCATTTCATATGCTGAAATCATTGAAAAGTGTCCTTCATCAATAACAATGAATATCGCATGCATTGCTTGTGAATTTCCCAGTGCACTTTCTTCTTCCACTCTCGTCTATTCAGATAGGTCTTTCTTAACTGCATCTCCTTTATCATTAGTGATCATAGGATGTGTCTAACCATATTCTACCGAATCTCAGGCTCTCATGCCCTGAGCTTGAATGAAGACTTTCATCCGGGATTTCTATGTTGGGTAATTAAATCCATCCAATAGCGGTGGTCTAGTAATTGATGCACCCTCTCTCGTGGCCATGTCTGCGAATCTAGGATCTCCATCAACTTGTTACTAAGTGCTGAATCGGCAACCTTGCTCTGATACCAATTGAAAAACCACGAGGGTTAATTATTTCACAATTTTCTGCAAACTTCTTTGTCGTCAATAAAATAAAATAAGCAAAATCGAAATAATGAAGAAACACCAAAATTTGGTAACATAGTTAAGCACACTTAGTCTACACATGTGGGGCCCTTACCCAGTTTAATCACTTTCACAGTGGTCGAATAGAATTATACATAATTGATTTAACACAGTACCTCTCAAGACCCATTACAAAAATTGTTAGGATTTATGTTAAATATATCCTATCTTTATTTTTGGCATTTTATTGAACATGGGAACTATCATGGAAATTGGCTAATTGGAATTGTCTGCGGCTCTATCATGGAGATTGTCTAATTGGAATTGTCTGTGGCTGATTGAAGTTAAAAGCTTGTTTTTTTTTAAAATTGGAAGAACAGATACACATGTCAGCTGAAAAAGAAAATAACCTAGTAGGTAGGTTAATAAAGAAGCGTGGGTGACGTGTTGTGGGGCGTGTGATTACTGACGGCGCATATCAGTTATTCTCCTCTTGGAAAATTGATGCAGTGAACGATTGTGGGTGCTGTGGCTTTGTCTTCTTCCTTGTGCTTTTAGGCTGATTGCGTGGGACCTAGGAGAGTGGTATTTGTTCTGATTATATACTTCACAAACAGCATACGTAGGTGAAGGTGCTGGTTTGTTTTAAGTCCCAAAAGGTGGTTATAAGGTGCGGCACAAAGGAGATATTCATGTGGTTGATGGAAAATTGATCTGCTACAGTGACATGCGTTTATATACATATCAGTAAACAATTTTCAGATTTGATATTAATTGTTGGTTGGTTTTATTTTTTCTGGTTTTTGAGTAAAAATAGTTAGGAAAATCCTCTGACGAGGTTAACACGAGTTGATCGTGTTATTGGGCGTGAAAATCTTTCACGGGTAGTTAGGCTGTGGGTTGGTTACATAAATTGAGCTGTACAGGGTTAGATCAATTTTGTGTAATTGTTGCGAACTACAGTGAAAGTAATTAATCTGGGTGAGGGCCCCGCAGACGTAGGCAAAGTGTGCCGAACTGCGTTAACAAACGTCGGTGTCTTTGTTAATTAGCTTTCGTGAGGTTTTATTTTACTGGTGTGCGAAATAATTTCAGCGAGTCTGCGAAATACTAATAACTTGGGAATTTCAATTGGTATCAAAGCAGGTCGCCGATTCAGAACTTGGTAGCAAGTTGGTGGAGATCCTAAATTCGCAGATATGGCTACAAGGGAAGGCGCATCAATTACTAGACCACCACTATTGGATGGATCGAATTATCCATCATGGAAATCTCGGATGAAATTCTTCATTCAAGCTCAGGGAATAAGAGCGTGGCATTCAGTAGTACATGGTTGGACTCATCCAATGATTGTTGATGAGAAAGGAGAAACAATTCAGAAAG
>JAOSBN010000006.1:5479896-5501891 GCA_027563595.1 Erythroxylum suave | reverse complement strand
ATGTGCTACTTTAAAAGTTGAGACAAAAATGCCAAAAAAGGGGGAGATTGTTAGGATTTATGTTAAATATATCCTATCTTTATTTTTGGCATTTTATTGAACATGGGAACTATCATTGAAATTGGCTAATTGGAATTGTCTGCGGCTCTATCATGGAGATTGTCTAATTGGAATTGTCTGCGGCTGATTGAAGTTAAAAGCTTGTTTTTTTTTAAACGTGTCAGCTGAAAAAGAAAATAACCTAGTAGGTAGGTTAATAAAGAAGCGTGGGTGACGTGTTGTGGGGCGTGTGATTACTGACAACGCATATCAGTTATTCTCCTCTTGGAAAATTGATGCAGTGAACGATTGTGGGTGCTGTGGCTTTGTCTTCTTGCTTGTGCTTTTAGGCTGATTGCGTGGGACCTAGGAGAGTGGTATTTGTTCTGATTATATACTTCACAAATAGCATACATAGGTGAAGGTGCTGGTTTGTTCCGAGTCCCAAAAGGTGGTTACAAGGTGCGGCACAGAGGAGATATTCATATGGTTGATGGAAAATTGATTTGCTACAGTGACATGCGTTTATACACATATCAGTAAACAATTTTCAGATTTGATATTAATTGTTGGTTGGTTTTATTTGTTCTGGTTTTGAGTAAAAAATAGTTAGGAAAATCCTCTGACGAGGTTAACACGAGTCGGTCGTGTTATTGGACGTGAAAATCTTTCACGGGTAGTTAGGTTGTGGGTTGGTTACATAAATTGAGCTGTACGGGGTTAGATCAATTTTGTGTAATTGTTGCGAACTACAGTGAAAGTAATTAATCTGGGTGAGGGCCCCGCAGACGTAGGCAAAGTGTGCCGAACTGCATTAACAAACGTCAGTGTCTTTGTTAATTAGCTTTCGTGAGGTTTTATTTTACTGGCGTGCGAAATATTTTCAGCGCATCTGCAAAATACTAATAACTTGGGAATTTCAAAAACCAACTCTAAAACTTCCATACCGTATGAGAGGCGTCCACTAAAGAGATAGCTGTAGGATGAAAATAGAGCAGAAGATGACCAAGTGTGACTCACAACCTTCAGTCTTCGTGGGCGAGAGGCAAACCACTCAAGGAATTGAAGAGATGCAGAGGCGACGTGGAGAGGATGAGAAGAGGGGTTGCGGAATTATTGGAGACGATGGCACCAAGATGAGCAAAGTAGGGAATTTAGATCCCATTAGTTAAACGCAGCGTAGCTGCTTTCCCTTTTTTTATAAATCTTTTCTTTTTCTAATGATAGAGTATCAATATCGTGAGTCTCCTCTATTGCTGTAATCTTCGGGATAAATCTTAGTGGTAGCGATCTCAGTGTTTTCTTGACCAATTTCACGTTGGAGTACCTCTTTCCCAGTTGATGAGCTTGATTTGCAATATCTCTTAATTTTTCGTGGAAGTCACCAATAGTCTCATGCTCATCCATCTTTAGCTCTTCAAATCGCACTGCTAGCATTTGTAGTTTCGACGCTATCACATATTTTGATCCTTCATGAATAGTTTCCAAGGCATCCCATGCTTCTTTTGCTGTTTCACATACTGAAATCATTGAGAAGTGTCCTTCATCAACAACACTGAATATCGCATGCATTGCTTTTGAATTTCCCAATGCACTTTCTTCTTCCACTCTTGTCTATTCAGATGGGTCTTTCCTAATTGCATCTCCTTTATCATTAGTGATCATAGGATAGGTCCAATTGTATTCTATCGAATTCCAGTCTCTCATGTACTGAGCTTGAATGAAGACTTTCATCCGGGATTTCCATGTTGGGTAATTAGATCCATCCAATAGTGGCGGTCTAGTAATTGATGCACCCTCTCTCGTGGCCATATCTACGAATCTAGAATCTCCACCAACTTGCTACCAAGTTTTGAATCGACAACCTTGCTCTGTAACCAATTGAAAAACCACGAGGGTTAATTATTTTTCAATTTTCCGCAAACTTCTTTGTAGTGAATAAAATAAAATAAGTAAAATCGAAATAATAAAGAAACACCAAAATTTGGTAACGCAGTTCAGCACACTCGACCTACGTCTGCAGGGCCCTCACCTAGCTTAATCACTTTCATAGTGGTTTAATAAAATTACACAGAATTGATTTAACACAATACCTCTCAAGACCTAATACAAAAACCAACTCTGAAATATCTATACTGTGTGAGAGGCGTCCACTAAAGAGATAGCTGTAGGATGAAAATAGAGCAGAAGATGACCAAGTGTGACTCACAACCTTCAGTCTTCATGGGCGAGAGGCAAACTACTCAAAGAATTGAAGAGATGCAGAGGCGACGTGGAGAGGATGAGAAGAGGGGCTGTGGCAATGTTGGAGATGATGGCACCAAGATGAGCAAAGTAGGGATTTTAGATCCCTTTAGTGAAACGCAGCATAGTTGCTTTCCCTTTTTTTTATAAATCTTTTCTTTTTCTAATAATAGAGTATCAATATCGTGAGCCTTCTCTATTGCTGTAATCTTCCGAATAAATCTTGGCGGTAGCGATCTCAGTATTTCTTGACCAATTTCACTTTGGAGTACCTCTTTCCTAGTTGATGAGCTTGATTTGCAATATCTCTCAATTTTTCGTGGAAGTTATCAATAATCTCATGCTCATCCATCTTTAGCTCTTCAAATCGCACTACTAGCATTTGTAGTTTCGACGCTATCATAGATTTTGATCCTTCATGAATAGTTTACAAGGCATCCCACGCTTCTTTTGCCGTTTTACATGCTAAAATCATTGAGAAGCGTCCTTCATCAACGGCACTGAATATCACGTGCATTGCTTGTAAATTTCCTAGTGCACTTTCTTCTTCCACTCTAGTCCATTCAGATGAGTCTTTCTTAACTGCATCTCCTTTATCATTAGTGATCATAGGATGCGTCCAACCGTATTTTACCAAATGCCAGGCACTCGTGCCCTAAGCCTGAATGAAAACTTTCATCTGGGATTTCTATGCTGGGTAATTAGATCTATCCAATAGTGACGGTCTAGTAATTGATGCACCCTCTCTCATGGCCATGTCTGCGAATCTAGGATCTCCACCAACTTGTTACCAAGTTCTGAATGGACGACCTTGCTCTGATACCAATTGAAAAACCATGAGGGTTAATTATTTCACAATTTTTCGTAAACTTCTTTGCCGTCAATAAAATAAAATTAGCAAAATCGAAATAATGAAGAAACACCAAAATTTGGTAACGTAGTTCGGCACACCTGGCCTACGTCTGCGGGGCCCTCACCTAGCTTAATCACTTTCCCAGTGGTCCAATAGAATTACACAGAATTGATCTAACACAGTACCTCTCAATCTCTGTAACTATCTCACAACCAAACTATCCGTGAAAGACTTTCACACCCGATAACACGATCGACTCGTGTTAACCTCGTCAGAGGATTTTTCTACCTACTTTCACTCAAAGTAATAACAAATATAAATATCTCAAGTGTTTAATCAACAGAAAATAAAATAACAAAATACTTGAGATTAACGAAGACTTTCCTATGGATTTGTCTCCTCCAAATATCACGGCAATCAACTTTCTTCATAGAAATTGATCACTGTGCTCTCAAGAAGAAAAACGTGTATCACCCACATGAGTGCTAAGCCTCCAAAACAGAAAAACGCAACACCCAACCAATCAACAGTGCAAACAACAGCCGCAGAAAGGAGACAAAATCAAGATGTGTGCTGCCCACTCAAAAATGATGATCACGTATTCAACCTCCAAGCTAGATAAATATCACACGCATATACGGAGACCACCCTCACAGAAACGATGATGACGTGTATCACCACCAAACCAAAAAAATGTAACACACTCTGCTGCAACCAAAACTTTAACACAACCTGAGTATGCGCAGCCAACAGCAAAACGAAAACAAAACAAAAACCCCACAGTGTGCACAACCCACTATCCTTTTTCTTTATCTGATAGTGACTCAACAGCCACAAAAAAAGCACCAAAAAATCAGTTATCGCACCACTTCACTAAAGATGACTGCACAGCCAGCCGTTCAAACAAAAAATACTCATCACACATAGCTTCAGTAACTCCCATGCTATCTTCAGTTGCCGCACAACTCACAGTAAAATTCTTCATATGCGTGTTTCAATAGACTTCCACAACAACTAGGAGATCACTTGTTTTAATATCTTTTTGAGATTGCACCGTAATCTAGACAACAATTGTATTTAATCCAATATGTGACATGGATCACTGCTCATTTGATGGACTTCAATTAAAGCACAATCTTCATGTATAATCTCCATCCATATTCATCAATCTAATAAATAATATTCCATATGTCCAATTTAAAATGTCAAAACCAAATAAGGTATATATATAAAATATATCCTAACAAAACTCATCTCTCTTAACCAGATCATGGTATTTGAGCATTTAAGGACCTATAAATATCTATGCGTCCATGTCTGTCGTGTCGTCTATAGGTAAGTTTTGGTTTGAAATGATAATAGGATTTATAATAAATATAGTGAAAAATAAAAATAGATATAATCATTATAATTATAATGGTTATGTAAATAAAGGAATGATTATCGTTACGTGGTTGATTTATTAAAAATCTTAAGAGATAAAAATTTGTTAAATTTTTGTATGTCTTAACCTGTGAAATAGTCTGCTCGTAACAGAGAAGGCTTGAGACTATTGTCTGTGTAGAGCGAAGGTGGCTTAAGAATGCTATCGGTATGGAGTCAAGATGCATCAATTCATTGGTGTTGCTTAAGAGAGAAAGAGTGTCTTAAAAATAAGAAAGGAGAAAGAGTGTCTTAAAAATATATATTTTTAGTGTAATGGTTTCCATTCTTCTCATAATCGAAGAGGTATGCAATATTATCGTAAAAGTTGATATAAAAATCCTGTTCATCAAATTATAATATATTATCAATCTTTTTTTTAATTCTTTACCCTTTTCTTTGTTCTTATATTAACTAACTAAGCATCCTCACCGTAATATACTTGTTTCAGGAAAAAGTGGGGAGGCAAGGGCCAAGAACTTGGGCCGATGTAGGTTTACTCTTCACGGTCTATGTGGACTTAAGGTCTTGTTAGGAATGACGAGTGATGGGTTAAACTGGGGTCCCCCAGATCTAATCCCTTCCATGTGTAACGAGGCTAAGTGGCATATGATTGGCATGTTCTAACGGTGTTCTCGTAAGTAGAAGTACGGAATGTGCCACAACAAAAACAGCTGGACCGCTCATTTTAACTACTGCTCATTTTAACTGATGATTAACAACCAGTATAACATTATTTCAAACGATGTTCTATAAAACTTTAAGAGAGTTCAGTCTGAACTGGTCATCTTCTCAAGTGATGTGATTTTTGCCTTTGATTGCCAGCTGTCCTAGTTCGATTATTGGATACGCTTTACCGCTTTCTCAGTTTTTGTTTTCTCCTTGTCAACAACTACACCTGCGCTTAGGCATACAGGCTTCATTTTCTCGAAGAGTGACAAGCAAGATCTAGAAAACATTTATTTGCTTCACGTGTCAAGTGGGCATTTGGTCTAGTGGTATGATTCTCGCTTTGGGTGCGAGAGGTCCCGAGTTCGATTCTCGGAATGCCCCATTTTCGTTTTCATTTTCTCTTTGATAAGTAGTACTTGATGATTAGCAATTAAATGTTCAAAGAGTATCGTTAGACGACAGAGAAGCACAGCTCACAAGTCACAAAGCTATGTTCTTCATATTTCTACAAGGATTGAATCTGAGCCATGAATCCAAGATTACTGTTTTTATCTTGGACGTTTAGTCTCAGGTCAGCTTTGGATATCACAAGATCGGTTTCAATGAAAAATCGACAAATATATACTAGTTGTTATGGATCCGTTTTTCTTCTTATAGGTTTGTCGTGAAATAGTCCGAAGACTTTAGGATGTTAAACAATTTAGAGATTGGCTGAATAAGTAAGTGAAAAATGGATGCTTCTATGATTGTGATCCACGCAAGGCATAATTAATATTAGTTAGTTCTCAAATGTCAATCCCGTGACAGCGTATTCCTGAAGGCGTCGTCATTTTTGGATAGACACAGCTAAGTCCAACTAATTAAAAGCATATGTACCTGTAGAATTTCTGAAAAGGAAAGAGATAGTCGAGCAAACGGCCGTTTATCGCGATCTGCCCTTCTCTTTCTGCTGCCTCAGGCTTATCTGGCATCTTCATCAGACCCTGTGAGCAGTAAGAAAATCAATTCTTTGACAAAAACCTGGAATAAAGAAAATATAAACTATTAAGGTTGACTTGGACTTCCAATGCTTGTTAGTCAAAGTATTAGAAAGTGGAAACTAAATATGTTAATATCTCCCAAACATTGGTGCTGTATAATGTCAATATGATAATAATTGCATTTGCAACTTGATGGGTGTAGGTGGATATGTTTTCCTGGAAAGAAGCCTGTCCTCAGGATTGGATAGGGGGACCTTTTCTTCTAGATGAATAGAATTATAAACGAAAAGGTATTTTAGATGGAAGAGTAATTTGTCAGGATTGTTCATTTGGTTGGTTACATTAGAAAACCTGACTTGTCTCTCTTTCTTTCCTTCTCAAGTCACCTATAAGCCTAACTCGAGACTGCAAAACTAATCTTCCTAACTTAACAAACATGAAGTAACGACAAACTAAGGAAACATGCAACTTCAAGTAATTAGAAAATCAGGCAAAGCAAGTCGTTCAACTTTGTCCATTTTGGCCTATTATTCCCTTCTAGAACAGACCAAAGATGATGATGTTTGCGCAAGGTACTCGTGAATTGTAGCCACTTGTTTGCTTTCCTGTCTGATCTGAATATCGGGTCGTGATAGTTGAAAGGCGAAACGAACCACATTTATTATTAATGCAAGTAAATGCAATTTTCCATTTTTTTTAAAGAATTTAAAAAGTTAGTTGATGTGGAAAAAATTTATAGAATACAGCATTAAAGAGGGTATGATCTATTGAAAAACGACTTAGTTTAATGTAATATATATTTTCTTGCCACTGAGGTTGAGGTGAATGAATATACCTGATTGAATTCCAGATGATGGAAGCACTTCCTATTACTTGGAATTCAAGCAAGTTTGTTTAATACTAAGGTATGAAATGACATTAGGGATGACGCCTATGACAATTCAAGGAGATCTAATTGCTTACGTGCATATAATATAGATGGAGATAATTATCTTCTTATCTAAGATCTAGAACCGCCATTATACTTGTTGGAACAAGATTTGTTGCTTTCACACAACAACTCAATAAAAGCATTTGACTGGATGAAGATAAACGCAGCCAATCTATATATATATATGCATGTGTATATCCAGACCATTTGCCTTATATTTTTATCAGCAATTGTTTATGCTTAATTCAACACCAGTTTTTTTATTACAATTATTTCAAAATGATTAAGAATTTTAAGACACTGAAGTTTGAACATTACATCGTAGTAGCCTCTGTGGATTTGTTTTTGTCAAGAACTAAGACCAGAAGCAAAGTCGTTGCTTGCGCCAAGAATATAATCTTATATAAATCACATGTAGCAATTACAGTCAAGATTTTACCAACTATAGTTATCATATGTTGCTCTCCTTTCTTTAATTTCTTTCCCCGATAAAAGTTTAAGATTATCTCTAGTATTTAATAGCCATCTACCATCTTCCACACAATTACCCTTATCCTTACGAGACACACGAATGAACTAACAAACAATAAAGAAATATCTACTAAATAGAAAACAATGGATGATACTAATAGTATTAGAAAATTTTTTTACTATTTCTATTTCAAATTTTGTTAAAAATTTACGCGTGCTTTACCGTAAAGATACAAATATGAAAATCATGTATTACCAGCTACATAAATTTCGTATTAATCTTTTTATTTCTCTTTATTTATTTTATATTTTAATCATCTACCTTTTTTTGAAGTGTTTTTAATCAATTTGAATCATCTAAATAAGAAGTTAGAAATTCAAATTAAAAGAAAGAAGTTTGGTTCTCTAAAAATATTTATTGCTAAATATCGCATTCTTTAGTTACATAAGAAATCATATCTTCTTGTATGTTAATTAAAAAAAATAAAATCACTAAATTTCTACTCTACCGTCTTTTTTAATAATATTATGTCAATTTTGAAAATAATGATGCGGCCTTTTCATTAACTTGTTGATCTTTATATATAAGTCAGTATATCATAGCAAAGTCCCAAAATAAGGTAAAGTCCTAAAACTAGTAAATACAAAAATAATTTACATATGCGAATATACAGAGATATTCTAGCACTTCTCTTAAGTTGGTATATGAAGATTTCGAATGCCCATCTTATAAAAGGGGTATTAAAATTGAGAACAACCAAGAGCCTTCGTGAAGGTGTCAACCAATAGTTTGGTAGTGCACATATAGGAAGTAACAATGTAACCCTGTTTGATTTCATCCTAAACAAAACGAAAATCCATCTTAATATGTTTAGTTTGCTCATAAAAAAATGGGCTAGCAGGGATGTGCAACGCCCCCTGACTATCACAATAAAGTCTTATTGGTCCTTTATGCACTACATTAGAGATAAAAAAAATCCTTTTAACCACTTAAGCTCACTCATCGCTATAGCCATAAGCTGATACTCGATCTTTTTAGATGATAGAGACATTATTGTTTGCTTCTTGTTTTCCAAAAGATGAGTGATTGACCTAGTAATGTAAAATAACTTCTCAAAGAACTCCCGGTCAAATGATTGTAGAACACTGTCATAGAATGAAGAAAGATACCTTGACCAAGATTGTCTTTAAAGTATTGCACTACTCTCAAAGTCGCCTCCCAATGCTCTTCTGGGTTTTGTATAAATTGTGCCAATATATGTACACAATAACTAAGCACGAGCCTAGTGATCGTCAAATATATGCATTGATTTGCATTGTTCACTAACTTCCCATTAGCCTTTGTCAATTGATGGTTCTATTCAATCAGAATTGGAGTAGGTAGTGCCCTAAGTAGACCATACTCTGCAGTCAAGAACGTATTTGTGTTGACACAAGAATATCCCTTCTGGTCCGCAATCAATTTCAATCCCTAAAAAATAGTGAAGTACTCTTAAATCCTTTATGTAAAAACGTCAACATAGATAATCTTTAAACTTAGCTACCCTAACAAAATCAACTCCTGTAACTATTAGATCATTAACAGACATCAATACACAAATTTGGACTATGTTATGAAAATATGTGAATAATAAGTAATCAGAATGGGATTGGTAAAATCCATATTGCAAAGTGGTAGCTAATTTGAAAAACCAACAATGAGGGGCCTATCGTAGCTTATAAGGAGATTTTTTTAGTTTACATACCTTATATTCTCCAAGAATGGAAGACTCGGATGATTGCTTCATTTAGACTTTCTCCTTTATGTCCCCATGTAAAAACGCATTGTACATGTTCATTTGATGTATTTCCCTCTTCTTTATTGTTGCTACTGCTAAAAAGTTTTGGTTGTCACCAATTTGGCCATAGAAGCAAAAGTTTCTATATAATCCATTCCTTCAGGTTGTTAATTGCCCAAGATTATCAAGTGTGCCTGGTACCTTTCTTTAGTTTTATCTTAGTTAAATTTGATTCTATAGATTCATTTGTACACGATGGCCCTTTTTCGAGGGGTAAAACCTTTAAAGTACAAGTCTCATTGTCCTCCAGAGCCTGGATTTCCTTTTTTATCACCTCTCTCCATTTTTCATCTTTAATCGCCTCTAAGAATAGAACAAGATCATTTGCTATAGTAACATTTGCCAAGAAACTTCAATATCTAGAAAAGAAATTAGCATATGTCACAAAATTAACTATTGGATAGGAAGTTTTGATTGAGGAAGTCGACTTGGAGTTGGAACAAGCTGGTGCAATGTGGTTTCTCAAATATTAGGCATTATAAGTAACAGAATCATATAGTAAGACTAAACTTGTGCATTCTCATTGGCCACTTCTAAGTGTCTTAATTGTGGAGTTTTGTTGGTCACCCTCGTTCACCACTTATTCCTAGTCACCATAGACATTACCACCTTGCTACTCATGATCACTAATCACCTCTAAGGGCTTCTCCACCTTAATCACAACATTCAACTACCCCTAACTCGGAGCATCATGCTCCCTCTTAATTGGAGCACTCGTAGTCTCCTTTTCAAACTCATCATCAATAAAATTGTTCCCACCACTCAGTATATTCCTGATTGTATGCTCTGTACCTTTACTTGCTCTAACTGCATAAGGACGTACATCTTCATAGAAAATCACATCTTAGGAAACCACATATTTGACTTTTTCAATATTTTAGAGCTTCCATCCTTTCTTCCCATAAGGATTGGCTACAAACACACATCTCTGACTTCTCTCTCCAAATTTATCTTTGTCACGATCCTTATAATGAACATAACATGAACATCCAAAAACTCCTGATTTTTCACATAAGGGTGCCGCCTAAAACAAAGTTTCATAAGTTGTTTTCTCAATCAAAAGAGAGGTAGGTGTCCTGTTTATCAAATATGCGACTATCAAAATGTATTCCCCCAAAACTCAATAGGTAGGTTAGCTTGAATTCTTAAGGCCCTGACAACATTCAAGATATATTTGTGTTTTCTCTTCACCCTACCAGTTTGATGAGGTTCTACACAAGAAGTCTAATGCAAAATGGCATTTTTTTCAAAATAAGTCATTAAACACTTAAATTTAGTCCTATTATCACTACATAGTATTTTTACTCTTTTTCCAAATTATCGTTCAAATATAACACATAAAATTTTAATTATTCGTGCCACTTCAAACTTTTCAAGTAATAGAAACACCCGCATAACACTTAAAAAAATCGTCTACTATAGTTAAAAAATAAATTGCACCACAAAAAGCTAGGATCCTATACACGCCCTATAGATTACAATGAATTAAAGCAAAATAATTTGTTAATTTATTATTACTATTATAAAATGTCTCACATGTCTGCTTAGCTTAATAACAAATATCACAAGGTCCAAAATTCTCCACATCACAACTATTATTTTTCAATTCAAGAATAAAAGAAAATAGATGTTAAGATGGATGTCCCAATCGTTTATGACAACGATCTCATGAGCTTACATGTTTCATTTTATTTGCTTGGTCCACCACCGTTGTCCAAAAATAATAAACCATGTTACATTGATTATCTGCTCAAATTAGGATCCTCGATGTTTAGTTCCATATCACACATAGACTATCAGTAAAAGTTATCGTGCAATTTAACTCTTGCAACAACTTAGCCATAAAAATTAAGGTACAATTTAAGTTAGGCACAAAAAGCACATTATGTACACAAATATCCTTAGTTAAATACAATGTGCCCTCTTTTCTTGCAATAGTATGTTTTTCATTATAGAGGCTTATTGGGCAAGCCGCAATGTTTTAAATATCATTCAACAAATCTATATCTCCAATCATATGATGAGACATCGCCAAACCAATAATCCATTTATCTAATTTTTTCTTATTGGAGAGACATTTTTATTTGCTTGTTTTTGTAGTGTTCAACAGATTGATAAGTGTAGTCCACCGTTCGCCACTCAACCCAGAGAAGCCTCTGCGACCCACCTCTGACATGCCGCTGGCTTACTGCATGCCATCATCATTAGGACTTGCTTATGCAAAATTGGCATAAGTAGCTCCTCTATGCCCTCACCATGTACTAGTTCCTCTTCCATGCCTAACTTCATGTCCAGTCAATTAAAAATAGTCCTTGGCATCATGCCTAGCCTTTTGACAATATAAATAACTCCTCATAATGCAAATAACTCCCAATCTTCTCCTTAGTACGTGTTGTCACTACATATGATCCAGAGTTGGCTTGGATAGTGAATTCAACTGCCTCAACTCTTTCCTCGCTACTTCGCATCAAATTTTGGTGTCATTCTTTTTGCACCATCATTGTACATACTTGACTTAGATTAGGCAAGGATTCTATAGCCAGAATGTTCGACCTTACCGTTCTAACGACTGCATAATCAAGTCTTATTAAGAAGTGACGGATTCGTGCTTCCTTATGTTGCTTTATGAGTTTGCTAGTAATATCACAGGTTGAGTTTCCATAACTGCATGTCAAAATTGGCTTATAGTATATAAGTTCATGCTATATGACTTTCAATTGCCTTTAATATGTCATCTCCGATTGCCCATATTGTTTGCAGTCTGTAAGATCACTCTTTAATTGTTGAACACGCGGGCCATTCTCGATTGAAAATCACTATTTGAGTTCATCCCATAACTCTTTCACAGCTTCCATATATGTCATAATAAATTGTAGAATTGGTTCAATTGTATTGAAAATCCACTAGTCATCAATAAGTGAGGCATTAGTGGGTTTGGACAAAATTCCATCCACAAACCTTAGTTTCTATTTCGCCTCGAGTGTGTTCTGCATCGAACGAGCCCATTCATCATAATTTTTACCTTTCAATTGCACTATATTGATCATTGTTCCAGCCACAAAGCTTGTCGTTCAACCAGTTTTTGTGGTCTAGGTTTAGGGTTTTGGTTGACTTTGATACTATGATAATTTTGGGAATAATCACTTGTTAATCTTTACATACAAGTCCCAAAGTAAGGGAAATTCCCAAAACCAATAAATACAAACATAATTTACATATACAAATACACAAATATCCTTCTAGTTTATATTTTCTTAACTCGTAATAATTACATATAGGTGTTTTATTATCAGTTTATCATAACGCCCACTAAACTCACGTTCAACAATAAAAAAGTGATAAGATAATTTAAAATAACTCAAAAACTAATCAATTATTATATTAAACAATAATTTTCAGAGTTAATAATTTATTAAATGTTCGCGGTACTGCTTGAGTGCTAAATTAAATAAATGCCTAATGTTAAGAATAGTAAGTATTTCTTTTAAATAAATCATTTGAAATAACTCGTAATAAATTTTGTTGCCTAATTCAAAGGATCAAAATTTCCAGACCAAGACGTACACCGGAATCCTGTCCTATTAGAATAAACTAAACGCCCATCCGCTGACGTTACCTTCCTCTGCCCAAGAAGTCAAACAACACCGAAATCAACGTCGAGCTGAAGTTTCTTCAGTGCGTAGGATATTTATCTTTCAAATACTTCGTTTGACTATTAATAGGTCACCACGATTCTCTGTTTTGCTGTTGTATTCCACCGTAACAAGCCAATCATTTGCAACTATCTCCTCTGTCTGCAGATATACAAGCGAAATCCATATATCAGGTACCCATCGGAACACGCACTTTTGATTATCACAGAGAAAGTTCCAGCCTCCATTAATGGCAAGTGACCAGATGTTGATTCCCTTCCATTCTGGCAATGATTGTGAGAAGAAGAAGAGAGATTACAAAAAACGCAAATACCCATCTTTTCCAGCATCGAGAAAATCAAACAAGGGCACCAAGACAGCCGGAAATCCTTTCTCGGACCGTGGCCTCGACAAGTTCGAAGAACTTCTTGCTGATATTGAAAAGAAGAAGAAGATGATACACTCCAAAGTGGGTCCTGAAGATGTGTATTATGTTAGTTTTAAATATTCACCTTCCAACGATTGCGTGCCTGTTGTTGTAAAGCTGAAAGATCGTAATGGACAAGAGGTCTCGAAGAAGAAGACCAAGATTGCTGATTTCAAAGATGATAAGAAAGATAGTAATAACTTGGGTGCTCATGAGACGAAGGTTTTGGATAAGTCGCCGAGAAAAGAGTCTTCAACTCCTGTAGAAAGAACTGAGAAGAAGGGGCCTTCCTGGAATTTAACGTTGCATAAATGGAGAAGACCATCTCTCTATATGCCGGTGATTTTGATCTTGATCTTGCTGTTGCTGCTATTTTTTGGTCGATCTGTTGTTACACTGTACATCTCTATAGGTTGGTATGTACTCCCTACAATGAGTTCGAAAAAGCCACTAAAGAAGAAAATCTACAAGAGAGGATTTAGTGAGCTTAAGATGGCAGGTGAAGGTTTATCTTCTCCCAAGATCAGCAAGACTAACGCGCCTGTGAAACTTAAGTTCTTCCAAAATCAGAAGAGTTTCTAATTAGTATGAAGTTTTATTGTTTTTGTTGTTTTGGTTCAGTTTGCAGATTTTTGTTTCATGGTTTTGGTTCCAAATTCCGATGTTGGGTCCACATAATTGTAAATTACAAGCAATATGAGATGAGTTATGGCTGCAAAAAAGTACTCCCCATGTTTCAATAGTTCTTCGCAACTCTAATTTCAAGAAGGGAATTGAGCATCTATTCCTTCTGCATATTCGTTTGTCTCATTCTTTATTACAAAAGAGATGCTGACATTGGCAATACTCATCCAAACGAATATACAACAAGAAATGTCACAGGTTGATGATGGTGCCAATGATTTGCGCAAATAACAGTTCCAGGAATCAGCATAAAAAGGGAGCCACAGTAATTGAATAACCGAGGGAAATGGTACAAAATTAATTTGCATCGTTATCTCAAATGTATTACAAGATTTTGATTTGTACTGTTTTACACAAAGACAGAGGTTAATATATCAAAAAATGTTGAATAAAATTATAAATTGAAAAGAAAATTTGAAAATTTACTAATCCCCCCCTTTTTTTTTAATGAACTGTAATAAGAAATTTTATAACAAAATATTGTTGAAAAATATAAAAACAAAGGCCATACTAAGAGATAAATTCAAAACTGATTACATATATGCTAGTCGATAAAACAAATCCTTTTATGATGGGTACCATTTATCTCAAGGCCTATGTCTTCGACAACTCATTTTTGAGTTATCTCCTAATAAAACTTGAGTAGGATCTTATAGGCCCTATTTGATAATAGCAAATTGCATTAGCTGTTAAGTAATTCTAGCAGCAGTTAGATGACAGCAGATCAATATAGCTGATTTGATCAGTAGATAACATCGACTATTTATTTAAAGATGTTTGGTAAAATTAACTGTTTAATATTAATTGTTTATGTCTAAAATGACTTATAGGGGCACGAGTATTATCTCTTGGTATTTCTTTTAATATTCTCATAAAAATTTAAATAGAGCAAAAAAAAGTCAACATCATCATTTCAAAGTTAAGGGAAGACCTATATAATGGGATGATAACTCTTTGTATATTCTAACTCAAATTTTATATTAATTCAACTTCAAAATTTAAAATATTAAATTTAAATAATAAACTTATTATCTTTATCTTTATTTACCTCTATCTCTTTGAGTGATTTGTAATAACTTTTGGATATAATAATCTTTTAGTTCCTTAATTTCTTAGCTACTGGAGAAAAACGCTTCTCAAAATCAGTGAATTGGGTTTCATCTGTCAACCCAATCAGTTGATTACCAAATATAATTATTAGCAGTTTGATAATGTCAAATAGCTAAAACCTTTCAATCCGTCAAAAATTGACTGACAAACCATTTACCAAATAATGCCATAGTCTGATATTTTCTTATGCACAAGACCTCTTTAAAGAGGCAAGTATAGAGCATGCTCATATCTACTAGTAAGAGCGAGATTACTAATGACTCAAGCTTTCAAGTAAGAAGGATGTTTAGAACGAAACCATGGAAGAATAACTAGTGTTATCTCTTTTTCTCCATTACCTCAACTAAAGATGATGGTTTGCTCACATAGTAACAAAGTTTACAAATAGGCATATACAATAATTTAGTTTAATGGAGCTGCTGACAGATGCACTCAAAATAACTAGTACAATAATTTAGCTTAATAAAATCATCGTCACATGTTATGGGTTCACAGACACACAAATACACGTAATAGTACAATCATAGTGGAAACCTACTTTTATTTTGATGGCAAGTCTTACTTGTTTTTCCATTGGATAGGTTCATTGGATGGAGAGAACATTTTTCTTTATCATATGTGATGTCTCCATACTTTTTAAGGAGACGCTCATAATATTCTTTATTGAACTCGGGCATATCTTCATCATGATCTTGGAAATCTTAGAAGTATGGAGGGAGAGATTGAGATAATCCTTCAAGAGTTAAGCCAAAGGCTAGTGTATAATCCGTCCATCCTTTCGACAAATCTATTTCTGGCATTTTGGGTTCTCCAAGGATAAGTTCTCTAGGGTAAGGCCCAAGGGAGGTATAGGTAATAGGAGAACGTTGTTCAGAAAATTATTAAAATCATATAAAAATATGTTAAGTGAAGTAAATTATACGTTAATATAGACTTATGTACGAGAAACTCGATACACAAGAGGGGGGTTGAATGGTGTATCCCCTTTTTCTGAATACAAAAACTTGATAAGAACTTCTTTTTCTTGTTAAGAAGATATCACAAAAAAATTATTATGTATTTAAATCGCAAATAACTTTTATATAGTAGTTTAACAACAAAGTAATTTGAAGTAAGGGATAGAAAGTTGACATTGCGATTTTTATACTAGTTCACCCTAAACCGTGGGCTACGTCAGTCCTCAGAGTCTGTCTGAGTGTTCCATTATACTCCAAACAATTACAAGTATTCTTTTCTCTCTTCTAGAGCCTCTTCAGGTTTCTTACAAAGTATTCTTTTAGCTATCTTAGCCTCTCCAGGCTATCTGCCTTCTCTTTCTCTCACTAGAAAAAGATATTGTGAGCTTTTGTTACAGTGAAATAGCTCTCTCAGTATCGCACTACAGAATTCACTTTTCTAATCTCTTAAAGTTATAAGATCTGTAAAACATTTATTCTCGAAAGCTTCGACTGAGACTTGTATTTGTAGCCTCATTCTCTAACTGCTTCTTGATCTTTGATAACCACTTCTTGGTTTTTGATAACCGTCGTTTAGTTGAGTTCCATAACTAACTTCAACTAAGTAACCTTCCGACGTGATATTGTATCGACTTTGTGTCTATGCATTTGCGTTTATGTTGACTTCCGTCTATTTTGCGTCTATGTTTACTTCTGTCTATTTTGCGTCTACGTTTTTGCATCTATGTATTTACGTCTGTGTTTTTTTGTCTACTTCTTTGCGTCTATGTTTTTGCATCTACTTCTTTGTGTCTATCTTTTTGCGTCTACTTCTTTGCGTCTATGTTTTTGCGTCTATAATTTTGCATCTACTTCTTTGCGTCTATCTCTTTGTGTCTATGTTGTCTTGACTTCGTTTATGTCCTGTACTTCATCTGCATACTTAACACACTTGTCAAAAAGTTCATTTTTTTCTAACATTATTACTATTTGATTGTCATCAAAATTGATCATCATAAAGTCCTCTTGACTTAACAATCTCTCCCTTTTTTATGATAACAAATAATCATAAGTTTAGAAAAAAAAATCAAAGTGAATATATTTTTATTCAATTGATAAGTGAAATAACAATTGAAAAAAAAAATCAAATGAGTAACAAGGACAACAAAACAATAGAACAAAGAATAACCAAAAATACATATATACAGACTATCATTTATTTTCTTCTTTCTTTATTTCTCTTTTCTTCTTCTTTTCTTTTCTCCCTCTTTTCTATCTTTTCTCCCCCTATCTTTAGCTTTTCTCCCCCTATTTGTTATCAATAAATTTTTTTTACCTCAGATGCTTCATCATCTCAGAAAACATTCGTTTCACATCAATTCTGATCATCTTGAGGTCGTCTTTTATTGATACTTTTAGATAAGCTACTTCCCCATGTAGATCACCAACTGATTTAGTCAGATTATCAACCTTTTCATGAATTTCTTTAATTTCCTTCTCTAAGGCTTTCTGACTCGACTTTTGAGAGTGTCTCACTTCTTCCATTTCAATAGTATTAGCTAGTTGAGTTCGACTTGATAGAGAGAAGTTTGTGACAACATATGTTTCTAAGGGTAATGCATCTAACTCAATGATTTTCAAACTAGGAGGTTTGAAGAATTGCTTGCCTTTAGGGAGATCGAGGTCATCAGGACTAGGTAGTCTTGGGATAGTTTTTCCAAGAAGATGAAGGACATTTTTAATTGAAGATATAGAACTTAAAGGTCTAAGGTGCATAATCAGGTGCACAAAGGTCTCTAAGTTGACAGAAATACCTCCAACCTCGATAGTTCTGTATTGTCCTCTTGTTACTCTTCCAACTACCTTAAAGGTTGCATCTGTGGTGAAGCGTCCACAATTACTTCCTGATGCATTTGAGATGTGATGTGAAACATAGACTCCTTTTGATTGTACTACATAGCAAGCTTCATCTATGTTTCTCACTGCTTCATGTATCTGATCTTCAGATAGGTCACCTGCTTTTTTTTCAGGGTACATCTTCTGTTTCCCTTTATCTACATTGCGTACAATGTATGAAGTTCTAGGTTGTACGTCAGGTACAATTTTGATCACTGCTCTACTCATGACTGGGTAGATGGTGTACCGATCTTTAATCATCTTCTGAGGATATGGTTCTGACTTCTCATCCTTCAGAATCCCATATAGTCTTCTCTCTTCATGATTTAGAAGATGAATAGACCGATTATTGATCAAAATTGGCTCAACTTGTACCTTGACCAATTTTTTCACAGATTCTCTGATTATAATCGAGCTTTGGCTTCTCGCAGGTACCTCTTCTTCTATCACCTTCATTTTCAAGTCCTCTTTTCTGATAGGACTGAGAGACACCGCTCTGTTTTCAACTGATTTTTCTTTTTGTTGGCTTCCAGTTGAAATATTTCCTTTCTGACTGGTTTTTAACTTTTTACTTTCATTTACCAGTCTTGAAGGTGGTTGAGATTGGGTTCTCTTCTTCTCGAACTCCAATTTTCTCTTAATTCCAGTCTCTTTTGTCGTTTTTGTCTGTTCTTGTTGCAAGATTGAGACTAGAGACTTTGTAGCCTTAGGTGTCTTTTCTATCTTCTTCTTCGGTTCTTCACCAAGAGACAGTGCTTTCCCTCTCTTCTGCTCATCTTTTCGGAGAGTTAATATCCTTGGTGATCTTTTCGATTTTTTAATCTACTCAAAGTCAAGTGTCTCTGCCTTCCTTTTCAATGACACTTGTTTATCAGATAGATTCACCCGGCTTTCTTCTGTTTGTAATCTCTTCTTCTCAGCTCCGGTTGCTACTTCTGATGGTTTCTTCTTTTCTTCTGCAATCATTTTTCCGGAAGTTTGAGATTTCTTCTTTCCTTTGGGAGTAACATTCTCACTCACCCTACTCCTAATAGTGTGCTCCCCCTCAATCCTTGGTCTCGCCACAGAAGTTGTACCCATTCCCATTCTTCTGATGGTTGCCACACTAATAACACTTTTAATGTTCATCTTCATTCTGTTTCCTCTATCAAGAAGGATTCCAGAATCTCTGAAGATTCAAGTCAGCAACATGCCATATGGAAAGGCATGAGTATCCCTCTTTGTCTTCAACATATGTATCAAAATCAGATATGGAAGGTTTATAGCCTTCTGATTGAGTAGGTAGAATAGGCATTGCTCGTCTATCATTGTAACAACATTCTTCGAGCCTGTCCTTGGTAGAATGCAATGAAAGAGTATATTGTGTAAAACCCTAGCCTTCGGAACAAGGTTCGAAGCCTTCTTGTCCTCTGGGTCACTACATCCATAGAGTTGTCGATTAACATATTCCTTCTCTATATGGTTTTTAATCATCCATATAGGGTTGTAAGACACCTCTGCCCCAACACTTGGACATCCACTAACCTTCTCGATTAGCTCCAGTGTAACAATGAATGACAGTCTATCTACCATTGATACAATAGTATCGTCTACAACATTTGCATTCTTCCAGAACTCATATACTTCATTCAGATAGACTATTTCACGAACCTAAAAGAAGTTTCTCCATCTGGCTACTTCTACTTCTAGTTGAACATCCATCTGATTCTTCTTTAGTGATTCAAAATTAACATGCTTTCCATGAATCATTGTTTGTTGCAATGTCATCTTTAGATAGTAGAAAACTTCTTCAAAATACTGAGATTAGAATTTGAAGATGAAAGGTTAACCGTAAGGTCTCAAGATGTGCAGTTTTTTTTGAGAGTACTGCAAAAGACGATTTCAGAGGATTTCAGAGTTTTCTAGACTTGGTGAGTTCTGAACCGTTTGAGAAGATTTTCTTTATATTTCCCTCCAAAATAATTACCGTCTGTAACTTTGTGGTTACTGGCTCTTATAACTTTTTATCTTCCTTCAGTAAGAATCATCTGATGTGTCATACGATTGGTCTCTTAATACTACCATATTCAAATTCCATATGATTTCTTTGAATCTCTCTTCACTTAAAGGCTTAGTAAAGATATCTGCCCATTGATGACTTGTTTCAACAAACTGAAGAGTGGCAATTCCTTTCTGCACATAATCTAGTAGGAAGTGATGTCTAACTTCTATGTGCTTCACCCTTAAGTGATGTATTGGATTCTTCGATAGGTTGATAGCACTTGTGTTTTCACAGAAGATTGGGATCTGTTCTTCTTTTATCGAATAGTCTTCTAACTGATACTTAATCCATAAAATCTGTGAACAACAGCTTATAGCAGACATATATTCAGCTTCTGTCGTAGATAATGCTATTGAGCTTTGCCTCTTACTAGACCATGAGACTAGATTATGGCCAAGAAAGTGACAGCTTCCACTTGTAGTCTTCCTATCAATCCTATCTCCGACATAATCAGCATCACAGTAGCCAATTAACCTGAAATCTTTACCTTTCTCATACATTAAGCAAAGATCAGTAGAACTTGATAGATATCTCAAAATTATTTTAACAGCAATATAGGGAGATTCTCTAAGATCTGCTTGAAATCTAGCACACAAACAGACACTAAACAAAATATCAGGTCTACTTGCTGTAAGGTAAAGTAAAGAACCAATAGTCCCTCTAAAAAGGGTCTGATCAACCTTCTTACCGCCTTCATCCTTAGATAAAGGGTTCGAAGGATGCATAGGAGTTGACATTGGTTTCACTTTATCCATACCATATTTAATCAGAAGTTCTTTAATATACTTCTGTTGATGAATAAAAATCTTTTCTTCGGATTGCATAACTTGCAATCCAAGAAAGAATTTTAATTCACCCATCATACTCATCTCAAACTCGCTTTTCATAAGCTTCTCAAAATTCGAACACAGCTTTTTAGACGTAGCACCAAAAATAATATCATCAACGTATATCTGTACTATGATGAAATCATTCTTGATACACTTTCTGAATAGGGTCTTGTCTACATGTCCTCTACTAAAATCATTTTCAATTAAGAAGGAACTTAGACGATCATACCAAGCTCGAGGAGCTTGTTTCAAGCCATATAAGGCTTTATGAAGTCTATAGACGTGATTCGGTTTCTTAGAATCTTCGAAACCAGGAGGCTGCTTTACGTACACCTCTTCATCTATAAAGTCATTCAAAAAGGCGCTTTTCACATCCATTTGAAATAGCTTTATATCATGATAGACAACATATGCAAGTAGAATCATAGTAGCTTCTAATCTAGCTACAAGAGCATATGTCTCATTATAGTCTATTCCTTCTTGCTGATTATAGCCTTGAGCTACTAACCTAGCTTTATTACGACTTACTCTACCTGACTCGTCTAATTTATGCTTAAAAACCCATCTGGTTCCTATTATGGATTTCTTAGAGGGTCTGGGGACTAAAGACCAAACTTTGCATCTCGTAAATTGGTTAAGCTCTTCTTGCATGGCTAAAATCCAAGCTTCATCCTGAAGAGCTTAATCAATTTTATTAAGCTCTATTTCTAAAATAAAAGCTACGTTTGCTTCTCTTCTGAATTTAGACCTTGTTCTCATACCATCTGAAGTTTCACCTATAATCAGATTTTCAGGGTGAGAAGACTTATACTTCCAATCCTTCTTTAGACTAAAACTTTCAGGAATATCTTCTACTTTGTTTAGAGTAACATCTAATGGTGACACAAATAATATCCAACAAAATCTAGTGAATTCATCAACAATTACGAGACTATACTTCTTTCCGCCAAGACTTAATGTCCTAGTTGGACCAAATAAATCTATATGTAA
>JAOSBN010000006.1:5459669-5479796 GCA_027563595.1 Erythroxylum suave | reverse complement strand
GATCCTCCCTTCTTATCTTGAAGATCTAGGAACATAGACCTTCTTCCTGTCATGTGTTGCGAGCATCCACTGTCCAAGTAGCATTGGTACTGGCTGCATTTTCCAAGGAAGGAGATCTGCAACAGATATTATGTTCTTCTTAGGTACCCAGAGCTTGGGTCCTTTAGGGTTAGTCTTATAAACATTCATGGAATGATAAAAGGACGACTGATGAAATTTCTTCTTCTGACGAACAAACTTCTTTTTATGACCTGTATTATTCTTATAAAACCCTAGACCACTCTTGTCATTGGGGTGGCGATAACTACTGATCATATCATTCATTCTCTTTGTACTTTCAATAAAAGTTGATAAATCTTTTGAAAGAGAATTAATCCTAAGTTTCAACTGACTAATTTCTTCAGATCTATCAATATAAGCTTTTTTCATATCGTCTACTTGCTTTCTAAGGCAGACGTTTTCTTTTTCTAGCACTTCCGTGTTCCTCAAGTTTTCGACAAACTTCCTCTTTAAAGATCTATACTGTTTCAGTATGATATGTGAGTCTTCTAACAATTCTAGATATGCATCTTGAAGTTCATTAAAGTTAGAAGTTACCTCCTCGTCAGCTTCCTTTTTGGCTACGAAGCATATATTTGCTTGTTCTGATGCTTCTGAGTCAGAATTAGATTCGAATGAATCTAAATCTTCCCAAGTTATCATCATACTCTTTTTGTTTCCTTTATTCTTCTTTGGTTCTCTTTTTAGCAACGGACATTCAGACTTGTAGTGTCCTGGTTTGTTGCACTCATAGCAAATGATAGAGATCTTCTCGTTCTTGACATCTTCTTTGCTATTTTTCTTAAAGGAAAAATTCTTGCTTCCTCTTGCTTTCTTTTTCCACATTCTTCTGATCTTCCTTGAGATGAAAGATAATTCGTCATCATCTTCATTTGAATCGCGATCAGATTCGCTAGTATCATCTTTCTTGACTTCTTCGATCTTTAAATCTTTAGACGAAGAACTTCTATTTCTTTGAGACTTGTGACTTTTCTGACCAGCCTTTAATGTTATGGATTTGTCTCTTTTCGGTTTATCTTCAGCATCCAGCTCTACTTCATGTATCTTCAAAGAACCAAGTAATTCGTCTAGCTTCAATTTACTCAAGTCCTTAGCTTCTTGTATAGCAGTGACTTTGGGTCTCCATCTTTTTCGCTGACTTTTGAGAATCTTTTTCACATGGTCTTGATTATCGTAGATTCTCCCAAGAGCTTTAAGTCCGTTAACGATAGTTTGAAATCGTCCAAACATCTGATTAACAGACTCATCTTCGTGCATTTTAAAGAGCTCATACTAGTGTAGAAGAATGCTTATCTTGGACTCTTTCACCTGGTTTGTGCCTTTATGTGCGATGGATAGAGTGTCCCACATCTCCTTTGCAGTCTCGCATCCATGAACTTTATCATATTCACTTCTGCTCAATGTACAACTTAGAAAAAACTTTGCCTTTGAATTTAATTGAACTCTAGCTTTGTAATCAGCTGACCATCTAATCCGAAGAATGACATTTCCTTCATCATCTATTGGTTCGTATGGTCCATTCTCGATAATATGCCAAAGATCAATGTGTGTGGATTTTATGGAAAGCCGCATCCTGTCCGTCCAATAATGATAATCTTCACCATTGAACACAGGAGGTGTTGTGACAGAGGCACCTTTAGCTATAAAAATATGTGATTCTGCTATGGATCTTTGTCCTCACTTTGTAAAGGTGGTTCTTAGAAACCGAGCTCTGATACCAATTGAAGTAAATCACACGTTAATATAGACTTTATGTATAAGAAACTCGATACACAAAAGGGGGGGTTGAATGGTGTATCCCCTTTTTCTGAATACAAAAACTTGATAAGAACTTCTTTTTCTTGTTGAGAAGATATCTCAAAAAAATTATTACGTATTTAAATCTCAAATAACTTCTATATAGTAGTTTAACAACAAAGTAATATGAAGTAAGGGATAGAAAGTTGACACTGCGATTTTTATACTGGTTCACCCCAAACTGTGGGCTACGTCCAGTCCTCAGAGTTTGTTTGAGTGTTCTACTATACTCCAAACAATTACAAGTATTCTTTTCTCTCTTCCAGAGCCTCTTTAGGTCTCTTACAAAGTATTCTTTCAGCTATCTTAGCCCCTCCAGGCTATCTGCCTTCTCTTTCTCTCACTAGAAAAAGATATCGTGACCTTTTGTTACAATGAAATAGCTCTCTCAGTATCACACTATAGAATTCACTTTTCTAATCTCTCAAAGTTATAAGATCTATAAAACATTCATTCTCGAAAGCTTCGACTGAGACTTGTATTTATAACCTCATTCTCTAACTGCTTCTTGATCTTTGATAACCGTCGTTTAGTTAAGTTCCATAACTAACTTCAACTAAGTAACCGTCCGACGTGATACTGTATCGACTTTGCGTCTACACATTTGTGTTTATGTTGACTTCCTTCTATTTTGCGTCTATGTTTACTTCCGTCTGTTTTGCGTCTGTGTATTTGCGTCTACTTCTTTGCGTCTACTTCTTTGCCTCTATCTCTTTATGTCTACTTCTTTGCGTCTGTGTTTTTGCGTCTACTTCTTTGTGTCGATATTTTTGCGTCTACTTCTTTGCGTTTATCTCTTTGCGTCTATGTTATCTTGACTTCGTCTGTGTCCTGTACTTCGTCTTCGTCTGTACACTTAACATACTTGTCAAAACGTTCATTTGTTTCTAACATTATTATTATTTGATTGTCATCAAAATTGATCATCGTAAAGTCCTCTTGACTTGAGATTAAGACTCTTCATAACCATATCCTTATGCTTAAGCCATTCAAGAGAAATTTGTCAAAGGTGTGCTTAGTTAGGCGTATATATAAGAACATTTTTTGCCAGGCTATAAGGCCTGTAAAAAAAAAATTGTGTGTTTTGTTGGGTTAGTGGAATGTCCCATAATTTATATTGATCAATGAGATAGGATAACTCCTGTTTCTCAGTGCATTAATTGTGACTACAACTCTAAAAAAGTCCGTAGGGAAAAAAACTCATTGTTTCAGTCAAAAAGATAGTTATATACCTGTAGAGGAGGAATTGCAATAGCACATGCAAAAAGAGCAGAAAGTGTCAAGAGGTCCCACTTTGCTTCATATGGAAAAGTCTTAATAATGAAGAAGACAACTAGGTAAGGGGTTTATATATCAAAGTAAGAGGGACACAAGGGCAGTTTTTTTTTCAAGAAGAGATGAAATTAATGGAAAATGCTTCTGCTTGCTAGAGTCATTGGTTTTCTCAATAGTAGTGACTAAAAAAAAAGGAGCAATAACATCTCTTGTAAAATATGAGAAACAACAAAAGGTTCTTTTGTACAAGAGGGAAATGTTCTTTTCATATTTGCTACTCCGAGAAGATCAACCATTATAAATCAAAGGGATAGATTTGGTGGGAGTGAGATGTTGGAAGTTTTTTAGGGTCAAGAGAGGTAGTCAGCTATGGTGTTTTGATGCCCTTTTATATTTCGAACTAAACAATTATAACGAGAAAACCAAGCTTTAGCAACTAACTATCTGGTAGAATCTTTTCTTCAAGGTCTAATACCTTTAGAAAAGATGTGTTTTCCATTTCAACAATAAAATGATAAGGACCATAGTGAAAGTTGAATTTTTCTATCCCTCCTTTTACTACAAGAAACTCTTTATTGATCACATGGTATTATTCTTTTGATTCCTTAAATTGGCCACTAGCATGGCCACATTAGAATCTTTTACCATACACTTGTTCTATTATGATCGCACCTTAATATTCTTCACTACTATTAGTCTGTAAGATTCATTCTCTTTTATCAAGAATCTTAAGTAATGGAAAATGCTGAGAGATCTTCTTTTGTTATTGTATAAATTGTGTCTACTTTATTCCCTAAAGTGGAGGATTTTTTTAAGAGCCTAGACAGCTAGCTAGTGTAATCAACAACATAAAGGATTAAGTCGTGAATATAATTGATTATACCTAAGAATTTTTTATCTATTTTGGTGCGAGCTTTTCATTAGGGAAGCTAGACAATTCATTGGTGATGTATGGGCTTGGTTGATAATGTCCATCATGGAATTTTATACTCAAGAAGTCTATTTGGGTAGTAACAATAAGACTTTTAGTGTTGAGAGCATTATACTGTATTTTTGGTGATGTCTGTACATTTTTCCAAATAGCCTCATTATGGCGTCCTGATACCCTCTGGGAGGATATTGCGAGTTCCACATACACAGAACACACTGAACATGAAGCATTTTGAAACATACAAAACACTTTATACATACATTACCAGAATCTCAACAAACATACATCGCATATCAAAATTTCTGAAAGAAGCCTGAATTAAGGTTATTACAACCCATCAAAATAAAATTCAGGATTCATGTACATTAGATACAAGTCCAAAAACAATCTCAAATTACATATGAACAAAACAAAAATCATACTCCTTTGGCCATCGTGGTTGTCTTGTCCCAGTTCCTATGTCCCTCTTTCAGAACCTACACGGGGCAAATCCACCGTGCTAAGCATATAGCTTAGTAAGTAATAACTAATCTATGGATAAACTGACAACTTATCATACTGAAGCATGTAACAACATATACAAGCATTAAACAATAAATCAAACATAATGTATTTTAGAACAGACTTTATATAATTAATAGGACTGAATATCACATGAGGGTATAAACCCTTCTGAATCAGAACAATAATGTTTCTGTCATAATCAAACATATATATATCAAAATTATAAAACTAGATAACTGCTAATCCATCAACAGAAGTGGGTAACAGGACTTATACAGAAGAGACGGAAGTCTCGACACTAAAGTGTCATAGAAGAGACCGAAGTCTCAATACCGAAAGTGTCAATATCAGAAGACACCAAAGTGTCAATAACAGAAGACATCGAAGTGTCATCAACAGAAGACACCAAAGTGTCACAGAAGTAGCTGCAGACTCTTCTAGGCATGCCTATTTACCCACAACTAGGACTTGACAGTTTTCAAACCAAACAAATTCATATCATGTTCAACATAATTAGGCAATCATTGCTTTCATGCTAAAATTCAAACGTATTAATCTAACATCTTTGCAAATCATTCAATGGATTAAAGTCAAATAGCAAACAAACAATCAAAGCAAAACTATCCAAAATTTCTCACTAGATTTCTTATTGAATTACGGTTTAAAGCAGGCTCCTTGAGCATGGTATGAGAGGTTAAGTAACTTTCTGCTTGAAAATAGGTTTGAAAGAGGAAAGGTCGATAAGACCTTATTTATTAAGAAAAAAAAGAATGATTTAATCATAGTGCAAATATATGTTGATGAAATAATATTTGGTGCTACTAATTCATCCTTCAGTGAAGAATTCTTAGCGTTAATGCAAGAGGAGTTTGAAATGAGCATGATGGGAGAATAATCATTCTTTCTCATATTACAAATCAGACAAACAAAAAAAAGAAATTTTCATTAGTCAAGACAAATACACAAAGGAACTCATCAAGAAATATCATTTTGAGAACGTCAAATCGATAGGTATTCCCATGTACATTGGAACTAAACTTGATAAAGACAAAGAAGGTAAAGCTACGGATGAGACAAAGTATAAAGGAATGATTTGATCACTACTATATGTTACAATCTCAATACCAAATATTATGCTTAATATATGTCTTTGCGCATGCTTTCAATCAAATCTAAAAGAAAGTCACCTTTAAATAGTCAAAAGAATCTTTCAATATCTCCACGAAACTATGGATTTTGGACTATGGTATCCAAAAATTGATTCATTTAACATAGTGGGCTATTGTGACGCAGATTATGCAGTTGATAAAATCGACCGAAAAAGAATAAGTGGTCGCTGTCAATTTCTTAAAAGATGTCTAGTAACTTAGTCCTGTAAGAAGCAAAATTACAAAACATTATCACCTGCAGATTATGCAGGTGATAAAGTCGATCGAAAAAGCATAAGTGGTCGCTTTCAATTTCTTATAGGATGTTTAGTATCTTGGTTCTGCAAGAAGTAAAATTACATGGTGCTTTCAAGAACTAAAGCGAAATACATAACAACTACTTGCTGTTATACTCAAGTTTTATAGATGAAGCATCAACTCGAAGATTTTTCTCTCAACTTTTCTCATATTCCTATATTATGTAATAATACTAGTACTATATATCTTTCTAGAAATCCTGTACATCATTATAGGACTAAGCATATAGAAATCAAACATCATTTTTGTAAAGATCATATTTTAGAATGAATCAGTAATCTTTTGCATGTTAATACTAAGAATTAAGTAGCTAACATTTTCACCAAGTCACTCTCTAAAGATAGATTTTGCGTGTTAAGAAAAGGGCTTAGTATGTGCAAACACTTTGATATTATTTCTGCTTGATATTGTTTCCACATGAATATTCTCTACTACTTATCTTTGCATTTCATTTAACAGGCTTCTTCTATTCTCATTCCTTAGAAACTCTCTTTTAGTTTGGTAGGCTCCTTAGAGTTTAAAAGGTTCCTCTTCTTTATAGAAGGCTTCTCTTGGGTTAACATCCTAAGTGACATGTGTCTTAAAAATAAGGAGTCATCTATGACGTCGTTTAAGCTTTTTCAAAAACATGGGTGCAATCTGATAACTCTACGTACACTTTTGTCAAAAGATACACAACTGATTATGCTTCCTCTTCTAGCTTGTACATCTAGTCAACCTCTCACGAGATCAATGCTCAGGAATCACTTATATATACTAAGCAAACTTCTCTCGTTTTTTTTCATCTCTATCATTCTTATATGCGCCGCTTATTCTCTCTGCACCTTCTTAACTCTTTGTATTCTTATTGTCTCTTGTTTTCTCTCTCAAACTTCACCAAGCTCACCTATAATGGAAAGAACAAAATCAAACGGACAAAAGAAAACCCCAACTTCTTCTGTTAATCATGATGAAGTTCATATTACTGAACCTTAAGAGAAGAAAGTGCTTGCAGTGCACTGGATTACAAATAAAAATGATTCAGATGAAGAATCTATTCAGTTGATTAGACAACCACGGACCAAAGGAAGTGTTGCAAAACAAGTCGAGAAAAGTTTTGAACAAAAAGAAACCACGGATGCTAAAAAGAAAGACGAAGAAGAAACCAAAAAAAGAAAAATGAAAGAAATAAAGAAAGGCGAAACACCTGTAACTAAAGATACTATAAAGGACCCTATTGAAAGAAAAGAGCTACCTTAATAGGAGATATTTTCCAAAGAAAAAAGGTAAAGAAAATAAAGATGGCTGCACACAAGCAAGGAAAGATATCAATACCATAAAAAAATGTTTGAATCAATGGAAGTTGAAGTTTGCCATAAAACAAAGTATAAGAAAAGAAAGGTGGTTGCCAAGCAGATCTTGCCTTCTATGATGTTCAATGATATAGGTATTCCTATCACTCTCTATTTTCTTGTTGTTGGTTGGGAGAATTTCTTAAACTTGGACGAAACTATGTGACTAACTATACAAATGTTTTTTCACACATATGACAAAAGAAGAAATTGATGGGAAGATGACAATCATCTCTTGGGTATGCGATTGCGAGATTTTGGTTACAGAGGATATCTTAAGAAACATTCTAAGTGTAATTCTTGAAGGTAGGATAGAACTTCCTTGTTATAAGTGGGACATTGCTGACATTGATCTGGGAGAAGTAGTAAACTTCATTTATATGAATACTGAAAATACCCATGAAGGGAGACCTTGGTGCAGACACTTAAACCTTTTACCAAGATGCCTTACATCCATTTCGGCTACCTCCATTTTGCAAGGAGTAAATCGATAGAAAGGTTTAGTCTCCTAGACACGTATGTGGTTTACAATTTGTTAAAGGACAATAAGATGAATCTTCAGGCAATGATCCTGAAGTTCATGGTAGACGAGGGAAGTCACAAGAACACAACTGGTGGTGTATCATATGGAATGTTGTTGACTAAGATTTTTGCATATTTTGGAGTGTCATTTGATAACATAAATTGGTATGAACCAGCAAAGTCTCATTCTTCCATTCTTTACCAATTTGGTTATGAGATGAAGGACAACATGTGGATTGAAAAGAAGTAAGAAAAAACTGTAGGCATTTTGAGTCTAACCCTACAAAAGTCAGCCATTGTTCTACTCCAAAGCACAAGTGACTTGTTCTTGCAACAACTAAAGGACATTCACTCATGGTTTATATTTAACTATTTTGATGATAACTATATAATATTTCAAAATATAGACAATGATATAATTCATAAAAGGAAATAAAATCATGGGAAATTACTTCCTTTCTTGCAGGAATCTTTTAGTAAACTTTCCTCATTAACATCAGGAGAATCTTACCTTTTTGAACAATTAGCTCAAGAAATTTTCGTTCTGATAGAGATGATGTTGAAAATCCAAAGTCAACTCAGAATTAAGATGCAGCAACGACTAATTGAAGAAATTGACCATTTAAAGAAGAGCAACAACATTTGTGAAAAAAAAAAGATCATACATAAACTTTCAAAACATTTAAGCAACATCTATTTTCTTGAGAGTCATATCATTCTTATTGTGCCTTAGAAAGTGAAATCACTCTATCAAGAGAAATTTTTACTTCAGAACTTACTTTGGTTTTACATTTTATTCTTATGTGAGCTTTTAGAAGCTTGTTATACAATTCGAGTGTGGAAGGTTGAAAAACTTTAAAAAATATATACTCGTGAGCTTGAAAAGGCTCGTCAAATTATCACTTTGTTTTTATAGTGAAACACTCAAGTTAGATACTTGGGGACTAGACGTAGGCTTGAGTTGTAAACCGAACTAATATAAATTGATTGCCTATTTCTTTCTGTTCTCTTAACTTTTAAATTTCGCATTATATTATGTGTGTGTATATTTCAGCAAGAGGCTCCTTCAGTTTATAATAGGCTCCTTCTATTTTCAACTTGCGAAGCCAGAAAATAACGACTCTTTTGCTATCCTGGAACTCAGTCCTAGATATTGAATAGCCTGAAATAGCTTGGAACTCATTATACAATTTCGGCGATTACAAAAAGAAAAGGAGTCTATCCCTCTCCCTTAGTTTAGTGTAGTGTCTTTCCACTTCTGTCATTCAGGAACAAGGCCTAATTATTTTGAATCCCGACCCCTTTTTCCCCACTAACCAATTATGTTACGACCACTGAACAAACTTGGTTTTCTTTCAGCTTTAATAGGCGCTTGCTATTTTAAATTGTCTTCAACATAACTTTTTATTTAGTAGGCTCCTGTCATTAAACAAGCTTTTTATCGCTTAACAGGTTCTTTTCGTTTAAATAGGATCCTATCACACAACAGGCTTCTATTTTTTTAATTATAGATAGGGTCCTATTATTTCTGTTCGAAATGAAAGTAACTTGCAAAAATTTTTAAGTCACACACAATTCTTCCCCCTCCTCTTTGTGTGTTTTCTTTATCATAAGAGACCTTGTTTATCTATCCTCTAATCTTTTTCCTATTTCCCTTCCCTCTTCTATAAAAAGAACTCTCTCTAACAAGATTGAGAACCCTGTTGAAATAACTCACTTCCCTAAAGATACAAGACTCCATGATACTTAGATGCCATTGCTTAGTCCTTATAGTCTTTATCATCGAACCTGATCTTTTAATAAGAGTATTCACTCTTTAATATCTACCTAGAGATCACATTCAAACGAGATGGTTCAAAGTTCCAAGTTATATTAGTGTGGCCTTTTGACTACGTCAGCAAAATAATATGTTACTTTGGAATTTCCTCCTAAACTAATACCCTTCTGGCAAGAAGAAGGGTACACTCATCTCCTTGTATGAACGGTTATACTGATTTTAACTCTACATGATAAAAAAAATTGTCCGGCTTCTGCTTGAATATGCTTGTTGAATACAACATATACCGAGTATTATAGTGCTGTTATTGGGACTCTCTTCATTACCCTAAAAGTGTCATATTGATAATAGTGCCTGACTTGAACATTAAATTAAATGACCCAACTCTCTCCCTGGTTGAAAGTTCAAATCAAGATTATAGGTGCTGAACAAGATCCCATACCTATTATGGTTTCCTTACATCACCATATTATTTATCGTCTGCAAAACCATGTTCAAGATTTGCACTTCTTAAACTTTGCCAATGATACTTTATGTATGGTGGCGGGCATATCTCATAGAGATATTACTTTTATCTAGATCCCCAGACAATTGCCCAGAGAAAAGGAGGAGGAAGTCATACCTCTCAAGTGAATAATCAATCATGAGAGGGAATTCCATTCCCGTCATCACCACTCTATCCATACTGTTATTCAACCACTCCTTAAGTGACTTAAGGATGGCTTTCTCAAATCAATTTATAAAAGGCCTGGGCAAGAAAATACTCAATCTACTAGATAAAATTTGATGATCTCTGTAATATTTTCACATAAAGAAACCAAGAGTTGCCTTCCGATTCACTCTGTTCGGGTAGATGAGACACTTATGTCAATCATATGAATGATCATTTCCTTTAAGATACGAATCTATCTATGTGTCATTTGAAGTGTCGAAGTTGGAAAGATGATACTTTAGGTACAAATTTTGATTCTAAAGCAGAGGATTATTATGATTAAAATACAAAACAAAAGTATAAATGCAGAACCCAATAGTATCCTCAAGTACAAAGACGGTTTAAGAATGACGACGACGACTAAGTCTTGGATTATCCTAGGCCAAGACCAAAATTTTATTATAAGTTTAAGATTATGAATATTTTAATTTTAATAAATTTTATGAATTATATTAGGAGAGTAAAATTTTAATTATGTAAAAATTAAGGAGTTATTTTATAATGTCAAAAAATATCTAAAACTATAATTGGTATTAATTGTATCATACTGATACCGAAATCTGCTCAACTTTTTTTTCGAAAATTACTGTATTTTGAAATCCGCACAAATTTGAGTATAGTATTTTGAACTTTCACCAATATGACCGATTTTATTCATTTAGACTTAATAAATGAACTATGGAAGTATCGTGCAAAATCTTTAGACGGTCTGGACTCTGGATTCACTCGGCTCGCTTACTGGTGTTGAAAGTAGTTCAGACTTCATGGTCACCTATCTGTGTAGTTTGTGATTCTTCAAAGTCCGCCACATTCCGACCAGATTTGATCCGACGGGAAATTAACTGGCATTTAACCTCGTTTAACTGTTAGCTCCGTCCCAGTTCACCTGATCCTTCTTGTTCAGGAATTGGGATGCTGGGCTACCTGGGAAGAATGTGTGTAGTGCCCACAAGCAGCACTAATTGTGATCTATTTTCTACATAAACTACTCGTCCAATCTCGTAGATAAAATGCTATGTGTTGTATTATGATGCCTTTACGCTCATTTTGAGCTGCAATCGTATTCCTGCTTTAGACGGGAAAAAAATTTCATTACCAAGTGGATAAAGAACTAATTGGAAGCGACTTTGACATGTTAGCTTTCAACTTTCACTTTAGATCCTTCTCTTCGAAGTGGCTATGGACAGGATGCTATAACGTTATATAGTTTCACTGGTTTTTCAGTCCCACTTAAAAACTTTCAATATGATAGTCAAGTTGCAACTTGGTAGAGCTTATCGTAGCAATTCACAGAGGGTGCGAGCAACCCAACCCACTAGCTATACTTTTAGAAGTCATGATTTGGCATACCATGTAGTTTAACTCGAAACAATTTTCTGTTCATTGTGAAGACATGATGTACATGCTTGCTTGCTCCTCTAGGAGTCAATTTATCTTCTGATCATTAGAATGTCTTGTGTTCCGAACACCCTTAGCTACAGCAGATTGCTTTACAAATTTAACAAAAGGGGGTTGGTTGCAACACGCTTAAGTGGAATAAACTAATCTTCAACCGCTCACTACTCTATTTCCCTTGTCGATGCCAACAGTTCAAGTTGGTGGTCGAAGATCACAATTTTGAAGTTGCCTGCTTACCACAATTGTGAAATCATTCTCAGACAACGCCTTGAACTGGGGCCGAGAGCTTCAGCTCATGTGCTGCTTGAAAGAAGTCTGCAGCTTGCTGTAATGAGCCTTCCTCTTTTGAAATCAAACCAAGATTGAACCATGCCTCATGATTTGTAGGTTCCAATCGCAAGGCATTCAGCAGGAAGCTTCTTGAAATTGGATACGATTGGCTACCAAATTTCATCAGAATTACTGCTGTTGAGACGATACTTGGTACAAAGTCAGGGTCAACTGACAAAGAGATTGAGAAGGAAACAAGGGCTTCTCTGTAATGCAATTGCGCTTCAAAAAACGTTCCTGCTAAAATGATTATGGATGAGCATTTAAAATAGATGCAAAACAGGTGGCCATTTAATGGAGCCGTTTTCCTACCTGTGACATGCCAAGTTCTCGGACAATGGAATTCCATTAGCTTGGCTTTGTCAACACAAATTTTGGCATCCTGCCACAATCCAAGTCTTGTATATATAGCAGCCAAATCTTGCCACGCAGAGAGTTCCAAATTTCTTTCAATTACTGCCTACAAAGAAATTGGAAATCAGCAAACCTATCTCAACAGGTGAATGTTTAACTCTCACTTGGAAAATGTTTAGGAGCACTTGAGAATGAAGCAGTTCATACAGTGAAAGATATAATATGAATTAAAAGACACGGAAACTAAGGTATATTATACAAATCTGTAGACCTCTCCGTGTGATCAAGAGGGGTAATCAAATAGCAACGAGAACAGATACCCATTTCCATGGTGTTAAAGTTGGTAAAAGATGAGGTGGTTATCCAAATAGTATTGGTAATAACCAATAAAAACAATTAATGCTCCTTACAAATGCCAATATCTAATATCAGAGCTGATATTATGTACATTCGTCATTGCAGATCAGGGTGGAGGACTAAATCAGATGTATACCTGAGACTCGTATATTCGTGCTTGATCAGAACTCTTCGCTTGGAGATCTCTATGAGCTTGAATTAGAGAAAGCAAAATCCTATATGTTTCTATTGCTTGCTTGGGATGCTCCTGAGCAATCTGAAGCACTGCCTTCAATCTAAGAAGTTCAAACTGATCCATCCTCCCTGCTTCATCCAATGCAAACCCAACAACTTTTTCAGCATCTCTGAACCGCTGCTGTGCAGAAACTACAAGAGCTAACAGCCTCCAACCTTTCACCGAGTTTCCAGCTACCATTTCAGCATACATCATCGCATTATTCAAAGCTGCATCAAGATTTCTTTGCACTGTGTTTTCCAGACCAAGATTAAACAGCACCTCTGGATCCTCTTTACTATTTAAGGCAGCATTGTTTAAAAATCTCAGAGACTCTTTCTGCAAAATACTCCTTTCTGAATCAGACAATGAAATCCTTGCCGCATTTCCATAACAAACACCAAGGAACTTATGGGCTTGATCAATAAAATGTCGGCCCTGATGATCAGCATAATTAATCACCTTACGAGCAAATTCAATGCCCTGATGAGCATGTTTTGGATCTTGGGAACACAGCTTTGCTCCCAACAGGAATGAAGCGACATGAGGCTTATGCTTTGATTCTGAGGAACCTGAAACCTGTTGCAAGAGGTTCAAAGCTACTTCATTATGACCTCCTGCACTGTAACAAAGAGCAAGAAGGTACCATCTCTCTGCTCTGGTGTATACACCAGGGCGGGCCTGCTCCACATGCTCTGCTAACAACTCATATTGCCCAGTAACTGAGAGTGCATAGATGAGAAGATCCATGATTTCTTCATCCTTCTTGATTTCCCCTTCGGCTACCTTAGTCATGAGTACTAACAACAAAAGAATTGCTTCCTCGATATTACTTTGCGGGGTAAATGGACCATATACTTGCAACGTGGGAGGAATCTTTGCCTCAACAGCACCATAAAGTAACATAGATGCTAAATCTTTTTGTATTTCGGCCAATCTTTGTGGAGACAAATTCCAAGGTTTGACCAGAGCTTGCCGGTATGCGGTAATAGCTTCATCAAGCAAACCTGCTTCTTTCCACAGAATTGGCAATAACAAAAGTGCTTTATGAAACATTTCCTCCAATTTACAGTCCTCACAAATCCCCTCGGTTATACCATTTGGAAGTGCCGCTTCAACTACATCCAAGATAACTCTGCACTCCTTTGCCGCCTCTAACATATATGATATGGCATAAATATCAAAATTCAATTTTGTGAAAGCAAAAATGAACAAGCAAAGCTACATATCTGTCAGTGATTTTGGAAAAAATAGCTAACAAATTCCAAAATTCCCAAATTTGTACCTTTGTAACGCCCAAGTTCCTTGAGGGATTTCGCTTTAAGTAAGATTGCTTCAAGAAGTAGACTCACGGAATGCATAGACATGACACTCTGAGGTACTATATCAGCTTTGGAACGCAGCTTTCTAGGCCTAGTTCTTTCAATGATTGCCTTGACCATTTTCTGAGTTAAACCTCTAATGTCAATACCTTGAAATACCTGAAGAGAAGCATCAAAGTTGCCCTTCTGGTATTCAAGTCTCCCAAGCAATGCCCTCGCTTCCTGTATCTCATTTTAACCATATAGACAATTGAACTGAAAATTTTCATTTGCAAACTGAACAAGTAAGAATCTGAAAAGTGGGGATCAAACCACCTCATAATTCAGTGACAGAGCTTCCTTGAGAGTGGATTCAGCTTCATCCACTCGAATATCCTCAAGTTTAGCCTCCCATTCACCAGTGGCCCTGGATGAAATGCCACTCGCGGAGAAATCCCTTGTGGCCAGTGACTCCGGCGACTGCGGTGGCTCCTCAAATTTAAATTGTTCCCCTGAACAAGCGCACAACATCTCTTCTACAACAAATCACCAACAAAACTCGGATCTACTTCAGAGGAGTGAGTGAGACAACGTCAAAACCTGCAACTCATTTTCCTTCTTCGTCAGCGTATACCTGGAAATGGACAATGTCAAAATATAAATCAAATCGGCACAAGATTTATGGAAAGAAAAAAAACCACAGTCAAGAGCAAGTAGATACTATTAAGATTTGGCACCTAAATCTATCAGTAAATCGTTTCCATGATGTTTCTCACACAAACTATCTGAATTCATAGCACGTTGCAAAACATATGAAGCTAAAAATTACTCCTAATTATGGTATGAGCTATAAAAACACCATCCCTTAACATTGTTTGATCAGCATACGACAGCTGATAGAACGACAGGAATGACCCAATAGAAGAAGCTAACCTTGAAAAATAGAGAATGTCGTAAGAAGTTAGAAGCGAATGGGGAAATTACTAAAAATAAAGAGCAAAGCTGAAAGGACAAAGAGATGTTTGGGAATGGAGGATTAAGAAGAAGACAAGTTGCATAGAAAGAAACAGAACAAAAAATTTCTGGGAGACGAAGAAGAAAACGAGACAAAAGTAAGAGAACAGTGCAGAGCTTTGGGCTCACCAAAAGAAAGGAACAAACAAAACCGGGCAGTGCTGTGTTTGAAGGCCATGTGAGATGAGAGCTACTTCTCGTTCTCCATTTACTTTTTATTGGTTCAGTGAACGAAGAAAACAACTAACTAGAAGTAGGTGGTGACTAAATAAACAAAAACAACACTTGTGGATTTACAATGACTAGAGCCCTAAGTTCTGAAGGTGATGGGTGAGGCATGGGCAAGGGGGCATATAATATTTCTATGTTATATTATAGAGAGGAAAGAAAGACGGTTGGTTGCAGCCTTGCATTAGTCACACAGCTTATGGAGTGGAGAGGAAAGAAAGACGGTTGGTTGCAGCCTTGCATTTGTCACACAGCTTATGGAGTGGAGCTCTGACTCTCATCTGGTTTGAATTGAACACAGTAAGTCATACCATCCAATCCTGCTTGCTACTTTCTTTGGCTTTTATTAAGCGTCAGCTAATTTGATTTACTGGGGGAAACGATACTTGGTAATCATATGGTTTCAGCTTCCAAGGAGGTTTCTTGTTTTCCAGCAAAATGATCAAGCAGCTTTATTAGTAGTAGGTCTCATTTCTCTTTCCAAGGCCCTAGAACATTGAAACGCCAAGTTAATTTGAGTTCTTTAACAGGCAGCCTTAAGCTTAATTAGCAGAACCAATTCTTGCTTAACTTCAAATGCACATAAAACACATTCTTTGGGCCAATAATAATCATTATGCATGTGTTGAATTTAGTGGTCCAACAACATGGAATTCTAGTTGTTCCATTATTAATAGAATTTGTTAAAAGAAGGAAGAAACATGTGAATGAGGGCCATAAAATGCAGTCAAGGGACTATAAGGAGGGAATGAAGCTAATGGGCTAATTACTCTACGCATTTAAACATTTGGGTTTAAAGTCGAATGGCGGTCGTGGTCGTGGTCGTGGTGCAAAAATTTTGGTGGAGCCCAAGTGTCCCCGAGACTACTCAAACATGATTTAGCGGGAGACTCCTAGCCGTACAAATGTGGTCGCTTTTTCCGCTCTTTTCAAGAATCTTTGCCTTGCCTGCTCCCACGTCTGGTCGGACTCACCTTCTTTGTTTTTTCTCTTTAACATAAAGTTACTTTGCTATTTGAAATACAAAAGTACAATGCCTTGCGCAGTAAATGAGGTTATTGGTCTGTCTACTCTGACAGTTAAAATAGTAATAAGTTGACTACTGCATGCGTGCGTGTGATAAGAAAACACAAGCTTCGCCTTCGGTTGGGTTTTGAATTGAATCATTGGAATTATTATGAGGTAAATACAATTGCATTGGGGAGGACACCCAGAGTAGAGACAGACAGGTGCATGCAGATACAGATGTAGTCCGCAAAAATAACAAAGAAATCACGTGTGCTCATTTATATTCCTCACAATGTACACACATGTATGATTTTAGAAAATGATTACGGCTTGAGACTTTCGGATATGATGTCTATTTTGAAAAAAGTCAGTTTATTCGTATATGTCTTAAATAAAGGTTTCTCTAATAGAGATACTGGTGAAACTGTGAGTAGAGTTTTTAAAGAAGTTTTGACTGCTATGAATGGATTTTCAAGGGATATACTCGTACCAAAAGATCCCGAATTCAAGAACATTCCACCACAAATTGCCAATGATATTAGATATATGCCACATTTTAAGGTAATTGAATATGTTCTTCCTCCTCTTTTATTATATTTTCCATTGAAAATTGTTGTTTAATCATTTTATTATTATTGTTTTATATTATAGCAGTAGTTGTTGCAGAGGAGGATCAAATGAGATTTAGAGGACGGAAAAGAATAACAACAACAAATGTATGGGCAGCACGTGACTTTAACTTACTATTTACATATGTTTTAGCGGGTTGGGAGGGATCAGCACAGGACTCTCGTATTTTTCTTAATACAATCGGTAATCCTAGACTTAAATTTCCTAAACCACCGAAAGGTAATTTTAAAATTTGTAAGATTTGCTATTCATGATTTAGTTCTTTTATGATATCATTTATACTAATTATATTGCTTCTATGGAAACTCAGGTAAATATTAATTGGTTAACAAAGGCTATCCGGGATATTTGACACCTTACCCAAAGACAAGGTATCATCAATCGGAGTTTCGTGGTGCAAATCCAAGAAGATCTCGAGAAGTTTTTAATCGAGTTCATTCATCATTGAGAAGTTGTATTGAGAGGGCTTTCGGTATTCTTAAGACTCGATGGAAGATATTGGAGAAAATGCCCAAGTATTCATTAATGAATCAAAATAAAATAATTTGTGCAGCTTTTACATTGCATAACTACATTAGAAGAAGTACAATTGGCGACCAGGCTTTTACCATCATCGATCAAGATCCTGAATTTATACCTCCAGATTTATTTCAAGATGTTGAAGTTAATTCTACACAAGAAGAAATTGAAGAACAGAGAACTCGAGAGATGACAACTATTCGTGATAATATTGCTTCTAGTTTAATGGTAGCTCGACGTCGTTCTTGAATTAATTGTTATAAACCTTTGCTTTAAATGACGATGTTCATTTCTTTCACCCTATTTGAATTGTGTTGTTAAACTTTATTTGGATTGTTATATTTTATCTTTAGATGTATCATCATCATCATCATTATTATTGTTGTTTTTATTATTATCATTTTATTTATTTATTTATTTATTTATTATTATTATTATTATTATTAGTTCAATATTTTATTAGAGTTATAAACTTAATTTTTGTAGAATTAAATATCTAAAATCTAAATTCCCATAAAAATATTCAATGAAATACTAAGATATATAATACTCATGGCTCTTATAATTTTTTTTAGTAATGTCCTCATAAGTCATTTTACACATAAACAGCTAATTTTACCAAACATCTCTAGTCAAACAGTTAATGCAATCCGCTGGTCAAATCAGTTGTTATAATCAGCTATTAGCTAACCGCAAAACAGGGCCAAAGATGGATTGGATGTTATTGAAAATAGAAGATACAGATTTTTTCGATATAGGTGATTTGAAGCCCTTTGAAAGAGCCTAACTGCTCTGCCTCCTACTAACTCACATCACACATCTCATCGTCAAAACCATCAATCTTGATTTTCCCTCTAACGCAATTTCATTTCAGGGCTTATAATTGTAATTCAAAATGGTACTATTCCAATTCTCACTTCTCACACAACTATAAATACATTTTACAATAATTCATCAATTCTTCAAATATTAAATTTACTAACCTTATTCTAATAATTGAAATTGTACCAATAATAACTGTACTTGAATTCTAATATTCATGATGCCAAAATCAGCCACTTTAGAATATGAAGAAATTCATATAGCAACAAAAAAGGCCTTTAATTACCACAATTGGGCTTACTACATTGAACGATGGACCTAATTCTTTGAAGCTAAGACCAAGGCTTTTTTTTAGCTGGACGTAAAATTTTTAATAGAATAAAATAGGATGGAATGGTTACAATATAATAGAAAATAAATGGATATAATGCTAGAAAATTGTTGTTTGGAAGGGATGGAAGGGTTCATAATGTAATATAGTAAAATGTTGTTTAGAAGAAGGGTTCGTAATGTAATATATTGAAATGTTGTTTACCATTTTATATTTCATTATAAACCCCCAAGTCGGATGTAATTTATTTTTACTGTTTAAGATGAAATATGATATAATGTGAAACATCCTCCTTCCATCTTATTCAATTTAATGTTATTATAAACTCTCCCTCCAAATAGTGGAATGATATTGTATTCCATTTCATTCAATTAATAACTATCCAACCAAACATAACCTAAAGTCATCACGGGGGAACTTAAAAGTGAAAACAAACAAGAACATGTCCTCTTGGTCTTGGATAAGGATGGCAATGAGCCGGTCTCGCTAATTTTTTCAAAATTAAATGCAAAAAATAACCTATTTTTTAATTGAATCTAGGTTTGGATTACCCAATTCTAGGCCTGCCCGACGCCTAATTCTTATTAGGCCTTGGATCGGTATGAGCCTGATTTGACCCATAAACTAATCCATTAAAAAAACCTGAATTTAGGCTCATTGGTCGTCTATTGTCAAGAAGATTTAGAAGAAGAAAGAATAACTTTTCGTTATTGCTGTTTTCTTTAGATAACTTATAATAAACAGAGAACCAAATCGAATGGAATAAAAAGTGTTAGTGTTCAAGTTCTTGAGCACAGAGTAACTCACCACTATCCTGCTTGGCCAAGGTAAAAAATGCCTTAAAATCCCGGGTTGAGTCCAACTGAGTCACCGACCGTGTACTCTCAAACTACAAGGACATTGTCCTCACTTACAAAGGCTCGATTAACTCTATCAGTTGTAATTTTCCACTTTCTCTAATTGCCCACGAACCTACGCTTTTTGAAGTTTAGTGGTGCTAATTGATCAATTTTTGGTTGAGAAGTCATGTCTATTATGTAACATCCCACCCTCAACTGGAAGGGTAGAATGGTAATTTAGCATAGGATGGGATAGATAAGAATGAATTAGGACTGTTCATGCATAATAGGATTAGTACACAGTAACATTTGTGCACATGAAATTACTGCATATGCATACATGACATTCCCGGTTTTCGTGCCTAATGTAATTTTATTGTGATTAACGGGGTTATCGGGTTTGAAAA
>JAOSBN010000006.1:5440683-5454441 GCA_027563595.1 Erythroxylum suave | reverse complement strand
AATTAATGTATGACATTATTTTGAATTAGTGAAAAGGCTTTATTTATCTTTATGTATTAATTTAATTAATATTTTATATTTTAATACTAAAGGTAAAATCATTTGAATAATTACTATGTAATTGAAATTATGATGAGATCATAATTATAAGATTCAATTTAGTATTATTCCTAAATGTTCCTAGTTGTAGTTTCATTAAGACGGGATATTGTTGAAACAGTAAAACTAGCACATATTATGTTTCCTTCTTATGAAGAAAGTAATTGATCTTATAAATTAAAGTATAGAGATACTTAAACTAATGTGTGGGTATTTATTAGAAAACAATTCATTGAACTGACCCGATTATGAGAATTCTGAATATAATATTATTTGTGTGTCTATGGATTATCTCATAATGATGGTTGTATAATTGTTCCTCATAGTTGAAATTACCAAGGTATCTCGTATGAGAATTACTGTATTTTGATGCTACTTATGAATCGTCCTAGGATAATTCAGTCGGTAGTAATTGGATACAGTATGAACCATATATAGATAGTTGAGTAAGTCAATAAAGGATTTGCCACTTTAAAGTAATTAGAGAGAATATTTTATTGTTCTTGATTAGTAATAATTTATAAAATTCTCTGGCCAGAGTGAATTGACATTTGAAAATGTGTTTTCAAATTTCAATTATAAATCAATTACTAATTAGCAAGAACGAACATGATTGAATGATAAGAGTAGACACTGTATCCGTACTATGTCCAATTAGAATATTGAATGAAGGAAGGATTAAATTATACTTCATAGTCATGCTGGATAGGTTAAGTTAATCACTTTGACATTCCTGAAATTTGGATAATCATGACATATTGCTAGACATCAATCATGATTTACGATTATGAATTGCTTAATTGGAAATTAAAGATAAATAAAAAATTTTAATCTATCTAATTCTAATTATGAATTAGAATTGTAATTTAAGATCATTGCTAATTTATTAAGAACCTAATGGATTACACATCAAAGAGCAATGTGTGAAAGAAAAATCAATTTAATTAAGTAGGACTTAATTATAAAGTTTGAGGAACTTTAGGGATCAAATATGAGATATTTGATCTTATTAAAATTAAATTAATTATAATTAGAATTTGATTTTAATTATAGTTAAATAAATTTAATTTTAATTAAAGGCTCTTATGATTTTTTATTTAAAAGGGAAGAACATTTTAGAAGCTAGCACTTTTGTCTTTTTTGTCTTAAATCAGTCTTGAGAATTACTCGGTGGATACCATCAGAAACTGACAATTGAACAACTCGTGATTGATCAATTGAAAAGATTTTAAAAGTTTTTCAATAGAAAGACGAATAAGGTATAATTTCTAATTCGTTTTCACTTTTTTCAAGTTCATCCAATTATTAGGATTCGCTTGGAATCTATAAAAATTTTGTTTTCCATTACGCACGTGATTTAATCTCGGTTGGATTCCTACAAAATGGTCTACTTTTGATTACTGATGCATATGATGGTGCCATACGTTTTTGGGACATGGGATGTTTTTTGTTTTGGACCAGACTCATACACAGCTTGTACTTTTGCACGGAGAGTCATGAATAAGGTTCCTTCTTTCATCAGCCCGTGGTTCTGTATGGTCCCCAAAAGAAACCTACTCATGCAAATGGAATCAAGCCGTCAAGATCTCTTGGTCCAAGTCCATCAGGGGGATCTGTTAAGCGGAGATTACATCCATGTTTATTATATTATCTTGTCAAGATCGCTTTGGTGCTGTGATTAGCTTGAAAATAACCCAAGATGATTCATAATACATGTTACTAAGGCAACCAACTTCATAAGCCTTTCTATTTTCCTTGTAACCGTCATTCTTTCTATATTTTTCTGACATGGCTTCTGTATGCACGCTTATAATTCCGGGATCAGATTCAAGAGTAAGGTTTGAACTTTGCAACCTAACAAGGTCATTCAGTTGGCGGCAACTCATGCATGAAATCTGTCAAGACTTGGGTACTTTCTTCAAGATCTACATTGTTTCTTCACTTTATATTAAGGAGTGGTGTAGAAGTACAGTTTAACTTTCAAATGCTTCAGGTTTTTGACGTGTCATCTGGTCATTCACTACATTACGTTGCCGTGACGGGTGTAAACAGTTGCTGGTCAAGTCAAGATCAGGTTGGATTCTATTCCCATGTGATTTTCATATATTTACTGGTTATTCTAGGTGTGTTTTTTTTATGAGTTGAGCCATATTCTTTGCTTGGTCTTCTGTTTATTTTGAGTTTAAAAACCTTTGTTATTTTTCATGGAAGTCAAAGATTGTGACTAATTCTTTTATCTGGATTGATTTTTAAATATTAATCCTGAACAGTTGTTGCATTCATTCAAACAAGAAGCTATGGTCTTAAAACTCTTAGCCTTAGCAGCCATTGTTAATTCACTTTTGCGGGATCTGTAGTCTGGCTGAGACGACCGGCAAACCCTAGTGTGGCCTAAAGATGTAGACGTACTCTCCTGATTTCCATTTTTAACGTTTATGACGACTTTCTAATGTCTAGCAGTAGCAAGTGGCTGTATCTTATGAGAATGTTGATATATGTTGCCTGCAGGATCCAGAGTCAACGGAGGATCAAGATAATTGGAGTGATTGAGACATCCGGGGCTGCTTTTATTACCTAATCCTAAATCCACCTTTCCTTTACCTATTATAATTCTTCTACCTTGATTCAAGCATTACATTGTGTAAACTTATGTTGCTTCCATTGTACCAAGACTCACTATATGTATGTATATATGTCTGAAACTTGATAATATAAAAGACGGCTACACTTTTTCTTTTTACTGCAATTGGATGGCTTCTTCTGTTATGCCAACAGAGACAATAAATGGAAAACGTTGATAGATGAAAGAGATTTGCATTTGTAATATAGACTAAATTAAGTTGACATTTATAATGATGATAATTAATCACATGGGTACATGGGGACTTATTGACTTTGTAAGAACAAAAGCCCACTTGCATACCAAGCCCAGAAATTGCATGTCAAACACGTGATTAGGCCACTTAATACTCGAGCTCCGAAGTCCGAAGTCAATTTGTTGGTTTCGCTGATTCGCTACTATCAATCGCAATCGTGGGATAGATTTAAATGCGTTTGCATGGTTATCTGTTAGCAGATTATTGTCCCTCGCTATCCCAGCTGCGGAAGATTGCTTTCTGTTTCTTGAAGGAAAGCAATGTTTCAGTTCAAAGGCCAAGCGATCAAAGCTCATAACTTGGCATCTCAATTACAAATCAGAGATCGACCCATGATTCAAAACAGCTTGCAATCTCAGTCCACCTCGCCGGCAATGGATCCCGGAATCTGGAGCCGGTTGCCGGAGGAATTACTTGAACATGCACTGTCTTTCTTGCCTCTGAAGTCGTTTTTAACTCTGAGATCAACTTGTAAGCACTTCAATTCTCTGCCTTTTTCTGCCCCTTTCGTTTCCAAACACTCCTCTGCTACTTGCCCTTTCTCTTCTTTCCTTCTGCTCTCGCATCCTCAGTTTTGCAAGCGCGTGCCTTTGTATGATTCTACTCTTGGAAGATGGCGTAATTGTGCTCTATCGCTCTCTCTTTTGCCACCATATAGTATATCTGGTTCTTCCTCTGTTTGTCTTCTTTCGTCTTCTAATGGGCTGTTTTGCTTTTCTCTTCCTGGTTCAAGTTCATTTCTTGTTTGCAATCTCCTGGCAAAGTCCTCACGGGTTATTGAGTTCCCGAGTTATCCTTTCTCTTTCGAATGTTTCACTTTTGTTTCGTTGCCATTTGGGTACATAATTTTCATGCAGTGTTCCGCGTCTGCATCGGTTTCTACCTTTGTCTACGACTCAAGACTCCATCTTTGGCAAAAATTTGATGGTTTTGAACCAATTCTGAGTGGCAATAGCCATCAAGAAGGTGTATTTGTGAATGGTTCCTTTTACTTCACTACCCAGGAGCCATTTTCCGTGGCAAGGTTTTACTTGGAGACTGGAAAGTGGGAGAGATTGAACAGTGACTTGCCAAGGAATCTAACTTTTGCGAGATTGGTGAGTGATGGTGGGCTGAAGCGGTATTTGGTTGGCGGAATAGGGGCAAATGGGATTTCGAAGAGCATTAAATTGTGGGAATTGGTTGAAGGTGGAAACTGGATTGAAATCGAAAGTTTGCCTGAGTTGATGTGCAGGAAATTTGTGTCAGTTTCATACCATAATTATGATCATGTCAATTGCTTCTGGCATCAAGGAACGATATGTATTTGCTGCTACCCATGGCCAGAGATATTATATTATAAGGTGTCAAGAAGGACTTGGCATTGGCTGCCTAAATGTCCTTCATTACCAGACAAGTGGAGTTGTGGTTTCAGGTGGTTTTCTTTTGTTCCTGATCTATACGCTTTTGTTTGAGGGATTTCTCTTTATCTCGTGTTTCAACGTCCATGTCTTATATCTTGGCTCCGTTCTCTTGGAATTTTGCTGTTGTTGTTCACCACCATCGTCAGATTGTTATGGCTCTCGTATATTAGAGCAAGACTTGTGTTAGGGACAACTGGTCTCGCTTGGATTGTATCATAAGGGTTTTGTTTTTGGTTTGCTGTTATTGAATTATGGGGGTCTTGTTTTCGTATTGCCGTTATTAAATAATAAATATCAAGGGGTTGTCTTTTTCTTGTGTTTTTGGTTTTGGTTAAGCAATTTTGGATTTTTTAAGCAAATACAATAATATATTTATTTGTTGATATTAATTGAATTTATATTATTAATAATAGTATATATTCGAGTACCTGAGGAATCCTGTACTCGGATAATCCTGCTAGTCTTTGGAAGATTGCACACGAATGACTGTCGCTTGTCTCTACAATTCTTGAATTGTAAAACTGCGGTGGATTTGCCCGCACAAACTGTGTTAGAGATTGATGATCAACTTACAAGTCTAGGTAAGCAGATATTCAAACCACGCATCCAAATGAGTCACCATTTTATTGGATGAGGAATTTTAGCCAGGGTTGGAAATTTCTAAAGGTAGAATCGTCTAGATATTTGAAGTACGAGTCAAGAATATATTAGTCTTGACCGAATTCCCAGTCTTAGACTTAATCAACTAAACCCTTATCAATCGCATGCGTAGCTTTCGTCAAGTTCAAGGCAATCAATCGTATTAGTGACTCCGTGACTATGGAGCAGTTGAGTGTATCAACTCATAGAAAATACGTATTCTATCAACATATTCGTATTTTTTGCGTGGTTGACAACGAATCTTGAATTTGAAGCATATTTGGTGTGTACTAAAGCTGACTTGTTCTTGAAAGAAATGGAGAGGAAAACTAAAATAGACTCCTATCTTAAAAAAATAATAGAAGTGTGCTACAATCCATGGAGTCATTGGCTGCCTCGAGGCATTAATTAAAAGGGGCTCCCTTCGTCAAAGGAGTGAGAGTCTGCAAAATAGATAATGCTTCTGTGGTTGGGTTAGGTTTCAAATGGTTCGACTTTGAGTCGATTAGAAACTGGAAGTTCCAACATAGACGACATGCTGTAATTAGTACAAAGTATAGATATAAGGAATGGTCAAATAAGTTCCCTAAGAGCCATTCTTATATATAATGTAATCGCATTCATTTAATAATTTGCCATTACAAAATGAAGCATTTGCATTTTACATCTTTCATTAGTTATTTATGTTGTATGGGCTCATGCTGTTTGTACAATTCAGTCACTAGGTGACCTCAAGTTGGGTGGTTTACAACATTAGCCAACCCACATAAAGCCAACTCGAAAGATCTTGCAGGTTGGACTCGATATTATACACAACAGAATAAATATAAATTTCTTTCATTTGATTCTTCAAAAATCAATATTACTTAAATTTTATAACACGATTATCAAATAAAATATAATAAAGTATGCATCATAAATTTATATTTTATTATACGACTTGATTCATTTCTTTTTGTTTCTTTTAAACCTTTCTTAAAAATAGTTCATTGCGACTGTTGTAGCCGCATATGTATATTGCCTCTATTAATATATAAATAAATGCATTAATAAAACTCTAAAAGTAAGGTAGAGAGGAAAATTTATGATAGGGTTTGATTTTTTAACAATTTAATTAAAATAAAATTTTAGTTTCAGTTAAATTTTAATTAGAATTACAATTAATTATAATAAAATGCTAACTAAATGCAAATATATTTTTTTATCTTATGTAGATGGTTATTTATTAAATATCCATATTTAATCCTAAAGTTTTTCAAACTTTACAATCAAACACAATTTGATTAAAATATCTTTTTTTTCTCTTTAACCATTTTTTATGTGCGACTTATTAATTTTCTAATTATATTAGCTATAGATGTAAATTATAACCCAAAATGATATTTAAGATTAGATTAATCTATCTTTAATTCTCTAATTAAAAACTTATATATATAGATTAAGATTGACGTTTAACAATGTATCATGATTACCCAAATATTAGAATGTCAAAGTAGTTTTAATTAACCTTTTTCGAACATGATTTTTTTCGTATAATTTATTCCTTTCATTACACACTATTCTAGTTAGAAATAAAACATGATATTATTGTTTATATTATTTGAATCCAATCATATTAGTTCACCTTCGTTAGCAATTGATTCAATTAATGATATTTGAAAATTGTTTTCGAAGTATCATTCCACCTTGGTTAAGAATTTTTCAAATTAATAATAATTGAGAACAATATAACACTCTCCCTAATCATTTTGGGGTGATAAATCATATATTGATTACTCAATTACATCCATATAGTTCACGTTGTATCCAATGATTACCAATTAAGCTACCATCGACTAAAATAAGTCATAAACAGTAGCAAAACATAGTAATCCCTATATGAGAAACTTTGGAAATTTAAAATCAAAAGATCACTTATATAATCATCACAATGAGAATGTGTGTATACATATAAATAATATTCCAAGTAGAGTGATAAAATTTAGTTAGTTCAGCTAATTGATTCTCTAATTAGAGCCCATATGTTTATTTAAGCATATTTATCTCATGGACTTTATCATGTATATATATATATATATATATCATTAAACAATTATGTCGCTAAAATTACAATTAATTGATTGGTTGTAAGGCATATATCAACAATGTTCCATTTATACTAGGTTAATTATTTAATTATCTTATACTATATCATCGTCTGATGATCAAATTATTGCTAAGATAATGGTTTAGTAAGATAATTATACAAGATTATCTTTAGTGAGTACTTGCTTAAACTTTGTAACTTTCATCTTAATTTTTCTTATAATTAAGAGGAATTACCTAGATACTTATTTCGATCTTTGATGAGAACTTTGATCCTTTTGCATGACCTATGACTTTAATGTTCCATAGTACATTACTATTTAAACAATGCAAGAAACTATATCAAATTCATTAAAGAACTTATTGATCCAAGTAATCATTTTCAACAAATGAAAATTTTATCATGGGTTTATTATCAATTAATGCTACATTAGAATCTTTACGACCTCAAAATAATGTTGTTCTAAGTCAGATATACCTTAGCTATGATTTGTTTCTAAAGTTAACATACATATAAACTTAAACTCAAATATCAACTCATAATAGAATAATAGAAATGTTAAAAATTCTTAAGTATTAGATATCTCAAATATTAAATATCTTTAGTACATTATCTATGTATTTGGATTAGAATAGGTAAATAACTTCTTTATTTATCTCTATAAATCTAATTCCTATGATTAAGTTTTGATCTTTTCATATCCATTAAAAATAGGTCATGTACTATTATATCTTCATTAATTAAAAATGTGAATTCTTGTTCTCTCTATAAGCAATATATTTCTACAAGCTCCTATTGAAGACGACAACTGTACTCCCACTAACTTTCTTACAAATATGATAAATCCATAATCATTTGCAAGATAAACTATTTGAATTTATTATGAAAGTGAAACTTTCAATATCTTGTAAGCCTTTTACTATACATCAAATGTATTAATAAAGGCACTAGTTCCATTTGGATTTATTAAGAGATTTGAACTTTTTCAAATTTCATCTTGCTCCCACTATTTATCTTAAGGACCATTCTCCTATAAGTGTTCATTAAAACATTGGAGTCTGTAAGATTATATCTAACCTTTTTGGATATCTCCTAACTTTCTATTATTAAATATAGTTCTAAACTTATTGGATAGTATATGCTTCAACTAAGTATCATATTCTAAAATCATTAACTTTAACTTTTTTAAAGTCTTACCATTTCATATACAATATGAAACCTTGTTAATTTTTAATTGAACTATTGAAAGTAAGTTGTTGTACTAAGTTTTGTTTTAAAAGAAATAAATATTTCATTACACAATATCTCATATTGTATTTTTTTCTTATACAAATTTATATTGTTATAGGATTTAGTTGTGGAGGTATTGACTATAAAATCCCATTCTTTATAGATAAATAATTTAAATCTCAAACCAACCTCATCGAAGTGATTCAATAGTTTCAATGCTTAACTTCTACTTATACTTAAATACTTAACTTTTTAAAATTTAAATCAATATTTCATTCAATGTAATGATTATATCACATAAAGTCATAATAAAAAATTGGAGATGGTAAAAATACCCACTTTTGGTTTAACAATTGGCATTGTAAAGAACCTTTGTACAAAATGATGGAAATCCAATACCTAAAACTTGTGGCCCCCTCAGTTACCTAGATAAGCAAGTTGATTAACAACAATCAATGGAATTGGCCATATCACAATTATAGGGGAGCAAAGATTATATTGATCCAGGCATTAAGATGCAATTAGATGGAACAGAATGAAGTGTTGTGGATAGTTGCCAAATCCGTAAAGTTCAATACCAAAGCTTCTAAACTCCTTTTGTAGAAAGAAATACAGCCAAGAGTACAAAGGATGAAATTAGTGTGGGATATGGACATAAGACCAACATACTCCTTTATAATATGGATGGGAATAAATGGTGAATTACTTACAAAGGATAAAATCAAGTTTCCCATTAACTCATTGATGTATGAGCTTTGTAATGTAGAGTTGGAAAATCTGGAACATATTTTGATTAATTGTAGGAATATAAAAAAGATATGGAGTTGGTTGTATGCATTGTTGAATGTTAATCGACCAATAGATAAATTGAAGGAAACGATTAACTAGTTGGTGAAAATAAAGATGGAAAGTCATGCGGATTACAACTCAAGATTAGTTGGGCCTCTATAACTTACCATATCTGGAAACGTAATTGCAAAGTTTTTAGACAACAAAGATAAAGTGAAGAGTCGTTATTTCAAGAGATTACCCTACATATTCGTCTAATCTTGTTAGCTAGAGGTATAGCTGATAACCTTACAACAATTATGAAGTGGAGATGGGCACCAGACTACATCTCGTAAAATGAGATTAGAAATCAATAATGTTTCTTTTGTAACTAATCTTTTATACCATACTAGCATTTTTGGGGTGCTATAGTTTGTATATAATATCTTTTTAATGATAACCTTTACTTTTCGAAAAAAATTATATTACTAAAACTACTACCGATTGGTTAGTTATAGGGCATAACCTAACATAATTATTTAGTAATAACCTTATAAACTAGCCCCAACATTAAAAACTTATGCAATTGAGAGATGTTCTGCACTTGAATAATCAATAATGGGGCAATATGAAGTTAAGTTATAATTAGATAGTTATCTCAATAATGAAATCTGCCAATGTAGTGATGAACTAGATAATTTGAGACAAAAGGGACTATTTCAATATTAATATTTAAACAAAAAGTTAACTTATATTTAATATTTAGTAGTATCCCTTTTTAAAAGATAAAGAAATTTGTATTATCTCAAGCTAAGCTTGACAAAAGAATACATTATATTGGCATACATGAAAATTGCAACTCCAAGACATAAAGAGTAAAATGAAGATCTAGAAATCTATGATTCCTAGTAATCTGAATGTGAACCCTATATCACATAGTCCAAAATTTCCTCATGTATGGACTAAGCTTAATATGATTTTCTTCAGCTAGGAACAGTTCTTTAATCCATTAGATTGTTGTTGCACTAGCTTACGTGTTTCCAACACATTTCCCGTATGCAACCTAGTGTTTCGTTCTCTCCAGATTGTGTAAACAGCACATCATAAAGCAATTTGAATAGCTACTTCATCTGACTTCATTAATGTCATCATGTTGGCAATCTAATGTATCATATTCCCCCATTCCCCTTAAGCGCAATGCACCTGCATTCTATTTAAGATTGTATTCCAAATTGGAATGAAACTCTACATTGAAAAAACAGGTGATTTAGAGATTCATTATCAACACCACACAAGACGCACCTATTTTCCACATTGTTTGAGTTACCAAACCATGTATCTTTAGTATTGAGCCCATTTTTCATTGAGAGACACTATGAAAGCTGCTTAGGAGATAATGGGTTCTTCCAAACAAGGTCAAACTAAAGGAACTTTGGGTGGTTTCTCATTTAGGTTCTACCAAATTTGGATATATAAATATTTTTATTATTTTATATGAGTACCATATTATCAGATAAACATCCCAACTACAATATGGGTTCATTAATCTTGCCCATGTTTCCTAACAGTTTATAAGTTATTCCAAACCCTAAATCATAAATTCACTCTCATCTTTATATCTTTATCTCTATTTGTGTCTCTGTCGCCTTTGTATATGTTGGTTGATTTTTTTTCATGCCATTTCAACTTACATACCCTTTTACATTTTTTTCCTTGTGGAGGGTTATTTACAGGTAAGCATGTACATATGGCGTTTCCATTATCATTCTTACATTATTTATGCATGTGGTCTCTTTTCATTATTGATTTTCATTCTTCTTTATTTTTAACTATAGTTTCTTATTTTATTGTGTTTATCTAGGTTTGGAAACCAGCCTTGAACCCATCCCGAAGCCTGATTAGGCTCTAGCCTAGGCTTAGAGCTTCAGGGCCAAGCTTTAGCATGATTGGATTTAATTAAATATATTTTTATTTTTTAAAAATTGAAAACGAAATCATTTTCGATTATTTAAAAATTAGGGGTTTTGGGTCAAGTTAGGAGGGGAGATTTTTTCCAAGTATATGTTTATCCTTATTGTGACCCACATATTATTGACCCCCAAAATATCAATTCATTGAATTTACCAAAAATGAAACAATAAAGGATGAGTGTAGGCGTGTGGGAGCTCTGATGTTAAAGAGGAGCACATATATGTTCATGATAAGTTAGGATAACTATTTCATATGTTGATTTAGTTGTTTGTGACATAAAAGAACAATCGATTATGAGTTATAAGAAAGTAGATGAGTTTGAAATCAAATTCTACTTTTGAAAATAATGATAAAAACAATTATGTTATAAACTTATATGAGAACCAAAGGGAAATAATTAGAATTACTCCTACATTTCATCTTCCATCAGCATCCATTACAAGGTCTTAGGTTGTTCTCTTTATATTTCCTTTATGCAATATGTATTTTTAGACTTTAACCACTTAGGCATATTAACTTTACCATGTGTTGAATATATAATATAAGGGTCAAGCTTACGGAGTGTTTTAATTAGCAAGTTTCTACATGAAACCCTAGGATAATATGGCTCTCATAATCTTGGACATATTTGATTTAGTTAGTGACTATATATTATAAATAGTTAACTTAGTTTCCTAATATAATTTAGAAGAAGAAAGTATGCCAAACTAGATTTTAAAATGAGTTTTTGTGAGTCTACTACATATAACTTATATCCCAACTTGAACTTGATCATAAAGTTAATATTATATATTACATTTAGCCTAAAATACAAAATAGCAACTTTAAAATCGGCTAAAATCATTTCTTTATCTTTCAGCTTTGGAAGTGTCTCATAGCTTTTTAGTGCTTTAGCTATTCTTTTAAGCTATCATTTACCAAGTAATATCCATTAAGCAACATTCACCATTATCATGTAGTATGGCCTTTATGAGTCCTTTATCAACTATCCATTATAAAAGAAATCATATAAGTTGTATAATGGATGTTCATGCTATGCTGCAGTTTTTAAAATATAATTTTTAACAATGTATATTATCTTTGTTTTAGATTTATGCTTTTTATCTTACTATAATTTTCATATGCTTATGATGCTTAGGTGCTTATCATTTTTAGGGTTGTAATATCTCAGTGTTTAAACTTGAAATTAGTTTATGGTGGACACTTTATGCAGATCCTATGATAAGTTATAAGGGATCAGAGGGTTATGGTGGACACTTTTTGTCAGATCCTAAGATGAATTATAAGGGAGGGTCATTAAATTTTTTTAAATAAAGCTGACATTATTTTTATAAGTTATCAACCAATTTATAAACTGGGGAAGGATCTTGTGTACCAATAAGTTAGCAAAGCCTATTATAAAGTTCTTGTTTTTAGATTTAATGAGTCTTTAAGATGCACTAAATTAAATTTTAGTTGCATTAGGTTAACTTAATTGTTAAAAGTATATGGGATAATTGATGTCTATCTCACACATAAGCTAGAGACTTCGATTTTTGTTCTAAAAGTTTTGGCTATTACTGAAGATGATGTTAAGCTGATAGTAATGTTATGCTTGATGAAGAACATTCACAAAGTATTTTTTATGATGCATATTTTGAAGATAATGATAACCATGAAGAAGAAAGTTGTGTTGAAGATAATGGTAACAATGACAAAAATTCAATTGACACTACTAGTGCATATGACGGAGATCATAATGAAGCTACAGGAGGGAAAGAGACATTTAATGTGTTACTTCTAAATGATCACCATAGATGCTTCCTTAATAGTCAGTAGTACCCTAGTGATGGTAATCATTACAAAGGATATTGCGTACGGAATTTGTCAATGCCAAAGAATTAAAAAGATCCTATTGATTCTTTAGTAGTAAAAAATGTAATGTCAAATGAAAGCATGATAGAGACACTTAAGGTATATATTTGTTTTACATTTATAAAAGCATGATAGAGACACTTAAGGCCAATAATTGAGATGGATTATTTTTTTAAAGATAGAATTTCAGTGGCAATTAATTAGTGAAGTTAGGAGGGATAGAGATGGAGAAATGTATCATATAATATGTGGCTATGGTAGAAATGGAAAATATTGAATTGTGAAGTTGTTTCATGAAACTCTTATCAATTAACTTAAATTTTGAATATGGAGATGGAGTCACAAAGATAAATGATATTCAAAAGATAAATGCAAATTTGATTATTTTCATTTTGATATAATATTACCTTATATTACTTAAATCTAGACTTTTGTATTTAGGGATTTATAAGAATTATTAAGGTCACACTACCAAATGCATATCCCAGAATACGTGATAGATATATTTATTGGCATGGACATTACATTGAATAAAAAATTAAGAAGGTTATTAAGGGCATGTTTATAGCCAATATATGATGAAGAATTTATTCTAAAATTAAATAGAATGGGCAAAATTAAACTTAGGTGTGCTTTTGCTTTGCTTAAATATCCAAAGGAGACTTAGACTAGGTTATACTAGTCATTTAGACTAGGTCACACTCAATGCCGGCCCTGGGCAGGGGCAAGCAGGGCACCTGCCCAGGGCCTACCACAAAAAAGGGCCCCTATGCCTATTGCCAAGTTTCAGCTTTTGGGTCATTTAATGGTGAGATTGTAGATAAAGTTGGTA
>JAOSBN010000006.1:5416725-5440583 GCA_027563595.1 Erythroxylum suave | reverse complement strand
TATAAATTGAGTCATTTATGTTTCATACAAACATGTAAACTTTAAGTTTATATGTTTGTATATTGTTGATTTATTGGGCCCCCCTTTTTTTTTATTTCGCCCGGGGCCTATAAAACGATGGGAACGGCCCTGGTCACACTAGTATGATTGGAATTATAAGGACCATGATTATAAAGAGACATGTAAAAAGAGGATCTACATACGTGGATGGAATTCAAATATTGCACCTGTAGTTGTCAATGTAACAGAAGATTATGTGGAATGGAAATGAAGCATATAAAGTTAGTAAAAGGGATGCTAAGCATATCAACAAATTAAAAAGAGACCATTATTATAGCCACAGAGCATGAGACCTATATAGTTATCCATAAAAACATGTTATTAGTGTTATTGATCATTCCAAACAAAAACGTAGGACATTTGTCAATGATTGCTAGAAGAAGGAAATTTGACTAAGTGTGTATGATTACAAGCACATACTTTTACTAGCCAAGAGAGTGATATTAGAAAGGTCAAAAAACATAAAAAGAGACAAAATGAACCAAAAAGAGTATTAAGAGAAAATAAGATGGCATAAAAGGCTTACATTTAGAAATATTGGAAATGTGGAGCTTCAGGACATAATACTAAAAGGTGCAAAGTAACAAAGTCTAAGAAATAATCCATCAATGTAAATTTGTAGTTTAGATATAATTTTAATTTAGATGTCGGTAAAGGTGTCTAGGAGTAGCAATAGGAATGCAGAAAATTCCAATTTTAATTTGATATGGTGATAATAAGAAGTAAATTATTTTTAAACCTCAACTTAAATAACTTATACTAGAGAGTAACATCAATTAAGGGGCTAATAACTGGACAAGTAGTAGTATGACTAACAATAATAGAGATAGTCACTAGTAATAATATATTGCTTTCTTTCACAAAAATGTGATTATATGAAATATGTTCCTTAAATTGACAATAAACAAGTCATAATCAGTAAACTAGTAGTAAGATCAAACCATTGGCTAATCAGTAATGTATACCTAGTCAATAGAGTAGAATATATGAGTTTAATATGTACTTACTTATGTTCATTGTCTATAATAAACATATATACATATTAGTTAACCATTGTTACATTTAGAGGTTGCTATTTTTACACAAACATATAAAAGAAAATATAGACATGTTTTGATCTAAGGTCTTTCAAATTGTATTTTGAGCCAAAAGGTATTAAATTTAACCACTAATCTAGCATCACTTCAAGATAATTACAAGCTATAAAGGTGAGAAATAATTAGGACACTCAACAATAAAGGGGATAACATCACTTGTGACCAATAGGCAACAATTTGAGAAAGGATACATCTCGATGATATTGTTACTAGTATTTATGAATATTTGTATGCCATGTATATGATTCGACTATATTTTGCATTTTGGGTTATTTTGTAAATTAGTTGAAGAAACATATGTTGTATTGTGCTATATTTGTAATCTGGGTAAGTCTTAAGCACTGCGCAGTACCCTTTTTATTCCTATCTATTAAATCGGGTACCATCCCTACCAGGTACCGCCCTGGTTAAAAAAAAACATATGTTGTATTATGTCAGTAAAGATGATGTTTCTCCATAACTTATGCATCAATGAGGTTTAAAACATGTTGTATAATGCCAAATGATGTCAATATGGCCATGATAGTCCATTTTGAATTTAACATCAATTTTCCTTTGATAATATTTCCTCTTTATCAATAGAAATGAAACATACTTGTTATATAGTAAGCTGGAGCATACCCATTTGAGGACTAAGGTTTTCTCTAATATGTGTCTCATATAATTATATTATTCTATAGAGAATGATAGTCATTCAATACAAGAAAGGGGAGTAAAAAATGTCCAAACTAAAACGACTAACATCATATTTGACTTCTCATTCATTAATCCTTCACAACTACATTCATACTAGTCAATTTTATAATAAGTATAATAGTCTGCGTCTATTTTCTAACAACATATAACATAATAAATTAAAAAGAAATTATAATAAATCCTACAATCATATTGAGTAACATCAACCTTAATTCTTTCTTCTTTCTAAATAACAACCCACTTTCTTCCTTCATATTTTTTAGCTACTCATCTATTTTGTCACATTTCTCTTTATTTTATTCTCATTTAATATGGATATTTCTTTACTTAACTTTTGAATAATATAGACAGCCTTCTTAGGAAATTGTGCATCATATCAATGGAAAAAGTCATAATTACTAATATACAACAACATTAAGTATATGGATATAACATTTTCAACCAAGAATTGTAATTGAATTTTAAATTAATTATGCATCCAATGCTTTTTGTGAAAAATTCCAGTTGAAGTGGAGGGTAATTAAGTAGTTGGAACATCTAAAAAGTCTTCTTTTTGAAATATTTTAGCTTTATAAAATCTTTAAAAGCATCTATTCTATATAAGGCAACCACTTTTTTAAATATTATTGCAAATGGATCTCTAAGATGCTGCAAATACTACATAAAATTTTGTATAGCCATTTAGTTGCATGTTCAAGTTATAGGAAATATGGGATGGAAGCGGAGGGTTTTATGTTACGTTCCATTCCATCCTAAATAGTGAAAATAAGAAACATTCGATTCGGGAGGTTTATGATGGAACGTAAAATAATAAATGCATACTACCTAATATACCCTCAATAATTTTACTTATAACAATTACTTCTACCACTTTTTCTTTTTCTACCGCAAAACCTGTTGCTGCTAAACAGATAATCACCACAAATTATCAAATATCATCCAACCCAAACCAAAGATGACGTTACTATTACTGGTAAACTTTGATCTTTCTTTATCCATCCTTTCCCCTTTTGCTTTTGTCTTTTGATTTATCTTCACAGTTTAAACTTGAAACCATACATGCATATAGACAAAACACTCCTTTTTGAAGAGTACAGATTACAGATCAAATTGAGCATTTGTATTTTCACAGGTTCTTCTTCATATTATTGTTAGAAAGAGATTAAGATGGTTCCAATCTCACAGTGGGTATTTTGAGACTAAGAAACAACGTATGCTTTCAAATTATTTGTAAATCATTTTTGGTGAATGCTTGTATCTTTATGGCAGATTCATTATGGTTAGAGATCATGGAGAATTGAGAAATGTATGTTGATTTTAATTGGGTCATAATCTTCTTGCTTGCTTCTCTTTTACAGCTTTGCCTAATCACCAATAGCTACAAGTTAGACTATTAATGTTTTTTATTGGTTTTTCATGTCATCTCTAGTAGTGCTTGTTTCTTTACATGAGTTTCATGTTATCTTCTGGTAATGCTTGTGTCCAATCTTCATTAATTACAAGAGTTTCATGTAAATCTTTCCTCTACACTTGGATCACCTGTTTCCCCCACTTCTTATCTAAAAAATTCTTAGGGCCAATCAGCAGCTGCTAAAGTTTCCATTTTGTGCCGTAAAATCATTAGAAAGGTAAGTATTTTCATCCAAGTCATGGTCTTTCACCTTCCTCTATTGGTTTTACCTTCATTTATTTTTCTCTCTTGATTCTCCCTGTTGTTCAGTCTATACCCGTCATTGTTCTCCATGGTAATTGTGTTTTTAATAAACATATTGGATTATATTTTTATGATTTACAATAACTTAAGGTGAAATTAGCAATAGCTGTCAAAATATAGAAACGCCCATATTTGTTAAGTGAATTTATGCCCTCCATTGAGTTTTTATTTGTGTGGTTCTATAACTTTAGCATTATAGTCAAATCTACAGGTGTACAATGTTGGAAAATTAGCTAGCAAGAAGGTAGATGTTCTGTATACTCTTCCAATGCTAAGATTGGGGGAGACCTATTGCTTGGTTTACACAACATAAACAATGATGTTACAGATACCTATGAGAAATATACCAACTACATGATTAGAAATGCACTACACTAAAAATATTAATCAAATCATAAGTTTCACATTACTTGCAGGCAAAATCATACCTCTTGAGTGTACGAGTGGTTCACAAAATGGATGGATACATTTCATAAACAAGTTGGTGTCATCTTTTCTTCTTTTTCATTTCTTCCAACTTCTTTCTTTGCTCAGCTACGATCTTATCTTGCGTTTTGATTTCAAAGTCCTTTGTCATTAGTTATTGCTTTAGTCAGTGAAATAACTAAACTGCTGAAATTATGTGAAATCTAGCATACACAAGGCAACACTCATCATAACCTGACATAACTGGATAATCTTAAGGGAAAATCTCATTTTGTAAATCAGTGCTCCAATAAATTGATAATATAAGGATTCAGTTAGTCGAAACTTGAAAGGTAAAACCACTGGAGTACTTATCTATGTCCAATAAATAACCATAAAATACCTTTTTTATCCTATCGTTTGCATTTTCAATTGCCTGTTGTGCATCCTGTGGATTGCCAAATACGTCAAGAACAGAGTATTGCTTTCCTTGACCATTCTTAGGAGGCTATTACAAAATTATTAACTGCATTAGGAATCGAAACGATATTTGCATGATAGCATATGAACTTGATGCATACAACTAGCTAGCAATAGGGAGCTAGGTCAAGCAACTAGTTGATCCAAAATTTTTGGACATAATATAACGGTTTTGAGATTCAAGCAAATGGCAACATTTTTAGTGTAGCCAATAAAAGATGCTAGAAACTATTTTTAATAGGTGTTGTCATACGTATGGTCAAGTCTAGAAGCAGGAGATTACAAGATTACTACAGGTCAAATACAACATAGGTACTTATATAAATTATGTGGTTCTTTCAAGCTAAGGAATCATAGGAAGGAGTATATCATCCGTTCATAAAACACTAGCTATGATAACATTAGCAGAAAAATAAGACATAAGCATTTATTGTAAAAAGATTCTAAAGAAATAATAGAGAAATGGAATTCTTTCCAAGTAAAGAAAAAACTTCATAAATTAACAAACTCCATAATAATTTTTTATAGTCCCAATTTGATTTATAGGCTAAATTAATACCTCTTTAATTAATAGATTTTGTATGGTCCAAATACATAAGTGTTATTATAGATTCCAATAAACGATACTTGACCAACATTACTTTGTGAGGAGCCTTTACGTCACAAGCTTGGATGCCTAGGCATCTGCCATTATAGACAGAGAAAACTAAAGCTGCATACTGGATTTAAGTACCTTAAGTTCTACACCAAATTTCTCAGGAAGTACCCATTGCAACTCTTCACTGGGGACAGTAATTGGTATCCTATGAAGAAGAAGCTTTGCAGTTTTCACGCACCTTCAATATTAAAACAAATATATTAGCTGGCTAGGATAAGAACCTTCAAAATATAAACTTCAAGAAACTACATTCCCCAACTTACATGCTTTACATCATGTTTAACTAAAGGGTCATGATCAACTCCACTCTCAATCTTAGCAAGAACAAGTTTCATAGTAGTAATTGCATCATTTTGACAGTTATGTGGAGCACCTCCCTCATGAAGTTCATAGCATAGTACAAATTGTCAAAAGAAAAGCTCAACAAGGTTACCTATGCATGTAAAAAATTTAACTCATAAGGAAATAATCAATACCCATCAGATTAAATTAAAGAGGCTTCAAGACCGTTTAAAGGATTTAAGCTGAGCATTTGTTCCCATTCTAATCATCGTTATCTTCTTTGTTTTTGTTTACCTATTACTTTGCTTGATGTGGGGGAATGATTCAGATGAAGCTTCCCTTAGGATGCTTCTTGTTGCTTTTATAACACCATATATAAATGGACATATGTATGTCATATTTCTTACATTTTGATTTTCATAATCTAAAAACTTCTCCTAATTTTATTCTTTAGACATGAATGGTGAAGGTAATCGGGTGAATAATCAAAATGAAAATTGATTCGTATACATCAATTAATGCTTGTTCATGTTGCTTGTCTTGTAATCTATTGGTGGATGTTACGTAAGAGACGTGGGAAAGACAAACTTCAAATGCTTACACCATCGGAGAGATTATAATCATAGGAGAGTGTCATGCGAAGAATTATATTTCATTCCACTAGGAGAAATATAATTAGAAAGCCTAAACCATTTCTTGAATTATATGATTTATTAGCTGGAAGGTGTGCTTCGAGCCACCGTAAATGCAACAATTGAAGAACAAATCGTGAAGTTTCTATACATATTAGGGTATAACATTATCAATCAGGAGATTGCGTTCTTTTGAAGTCGATCTAGGGAAACTGTAATCTGTTACTTTCATAGCATTTTCAAAGTAGTTATACAACTAGAAAATATGTTCCTAAGACAACCTGAAGTAGTACCCCATCAGAATTATTGAACAGTGGTAAATTCTACCCATTTTTAAAGGTGATTTTCTTTCCTTAAGTGGGTATAATTATATGAAACACATATAATATTAGAGAGTAATATACTTTAATGTCAGGATTGTGTTGGTGCAATTGATTGTACACATATTCGTGTGAAAGTACCTGCTTAAGATGCTCCTAAATTTGTGGGAGAAAGGATTATCCAACACAAAATGTGTTGTGTGCTTGTTCTTTTGATATGAAGTTCATTTATGTATTGGCTGGGTGGGAAGGAACAACATTTGATTCATGAATTATGAAAAGTGCACTAACTAGCAGTTCTCACTTAAAATTTCCCAAGGTAAAAATAGGGCTCAATTCTTATTAACTAATAAATTTTTTCTTCATGATAGGAAAAATACTATCATGTTGATGTTGGATTCATGTTGAGAAGTGGACTTATTACATCGTATAGAGGGGAATGATATCACTTGAAAGAATAGTCAAGGAATCCTCCACGAAATGCTCGTGAATTATTTAATCATCATCATTCATCATTACGTAACGTTATCGAAAGGCATTTGGTGCATTGAAAAAATGGTTACTGATTATAGCATCCACCACAAAACCATCATATGGCATTCAGAGTCAAAAAAAAATTATTATGGCTTGTGTTATTCTGCACAATGTCTTGATTGGTGCAGATCTAGATGATCCATTTCTTAATGAAGAGTACTTTGGAGGGGAAAATGATAACCAAGATGGGTATGCAAATGACGAAAAAGATGGTGCACACAATGGAGAAATTATAAGAGATAACATGGTTGCTCATATGTGGGCTGATTATACTTTAGGATAGATATTGCCGCATCACAATAAATTTATGTTTTCCATTATTTAATGTTGCTTTAAAAATATGTGTTGGCTACTTATATCTAAATATGACGTTATTTATTAGGGGCTATTAATGTTTTCACATGCAATTGTGTCTTTTTAATGCTTATTCACTATTTTGGCCTTTTATATTATTTGCAAACGTTTCAAGTTTCAATTTGTGTATGCTTTTGATAAAAAATTTCATATTTTGTAGTTGAATTTGTAATATAGAAAATGCCACCCCGAAGGGAGTCGTGCTTTTGGAATCAAGCTATAGATGATGCTTTGGTTGACGTATACTTGCACCAGCATCAATAAAGCAATAGTGTTGGTGGGACGTTCACAACGCATGCACTTGATACAATCAAAGCTGAACTAAAGGAAAATTTTCCAAATAAAGAAATCGATAAGGAAACAATTAAAAATTGAAACAAGATTATTAAGAAGAAGTGGAGTAAGTGTTTTGATTTATTTTCTAAGGAAGGTAGTGGATTTGCATGGATTCCAATAACAAATATATGGACTATTGAGCCAAAAGAGTGGGAGACCTTAATCTAGGTGAACTTTTTTTTTACTTTTGTTAGAAGAAAATATGATATATTCTGCGATTTGGTTTATTCATTAATTTTTTTATAATAGGCTAAACCAGAAGCTGCTGAGTGGAGACAGAAGCCTTTTCATAACTACGAGAAGATGGTAGGGATTTGTGGATGTGATAGAGAAACTGGGGAGCATGCTGAAACAACACAAGCGATAAGAAGGCACACCATTTCTGTCAATAATGAGTTGTCCAACATCATGGATGAAAATGATGACATTTGCACTTACAATGACTTAATGAATAAAGACAATATAATGATAGATGGTGATCGCGTTGATTCTCCAATGGGAGTGCCAACTTATTCAAAAAATGCAAATCCAGGAACATCATGGAAAAGGAAAAACAGGGCAGATGATGGTGAAGATGTAATCAAAGATGGCCTTTAGAAAGTTGCGTAAGCTATTATAAAATCCACTTGACTGTTAGTTAATTCACTTCCGATTTCAGAAGAAGAACTTTATAATCATTTGGTAGAGTTGGGACTGGAAGGATTAAAATTGTATAAAAGTTACCTTTTCCTTGTTCATAGCCTTGATGAAGTCAGGTCATTACTTGGTGCACCAGTAAATATTGGGAAGAACATGTTGGAGTTTATGATGTCTTCTTAAGTATAGAAGACAGATTTAGTATATGTTGATAACTTGGTATTAGGTCCTTCTCCCTTTTTTCAATGTGTACATTATGTCTTATATTTTTGTATATTTTGTAGATGAATGTATCATGAAGCCATGAAATTGAGGGAACTAAATGAAATTGAATTTTTGTTTATAATATTTTATAATATTTTCAATGCAGAGAAATGATGTTGTGCATGTTTTACTATTGTTCTTTTTTGATGTTGCCCTTTATTTTGTGAATCTATGAATTATGCTGCTGGTGATGACACTTCCTCTGTTGAGGTCAGTCAACATTTAACTTTCTACTGCTTTGTTGTGTAGCCATTTCCAGGATAAGTTTGAATCTTCTTTCTTGCATTTTATAGTTTGATCAATTGTTTCGCAAGTGTTCGATCTCTTTGATGTCAACTCTAATGGATACATTGACTTTGGAGAATTTGTTCAATCAATGAGTGTTTTTCATCCAAGAACAGCTAAAGCTATCAAAAAAATATGTAAGAAATTTTTTAATGATAGGTTGCTTGCGTCTCCATATTAGCATTTATGAGTTTGAATTAACTAGTTTCCTTGCTCTTTGGGCCTTTCTTGTTTAATGCCTGGCACATCTGAGGCATTTTAATTTGCCATTTACCTTGGCTTTTAGTTGTTTCTTTGATTTTAATGCATCAAAATAGTCTTGTTCTTCCCCCTTCATATATATGCTAAGCTGATTCTTTTAAATATGTGTTGATGGTATCTATTTCCTTACGTCACTACTTTTGCAAATGTTGGGTGCAATGAAGGGGGTTTTTTTAAATGCTATCATGCGTTTTCCATCCAATTACCTAAATATCCCCCTAGCACTGAAATTTACGTTTGAGATATGGCATCCTAATGGTTGGTTGTAGCTTTCATGCTTTTCCGAAGGAAGTTCACTCGAGTTCTTTTATATCCTTCTTTTGATTTGGGAGATGCCAGATGGGATTGACGGTATTCAATATTTCACATCGTATGGGCTTTAATTATGGTGATCTATCCTTTTCTACATTTTGATTAGATTTGGATATTAGTTTTATACCTCGCTTACTTAGTCTAATGTGGTGTATGATGTAATATTTAATCTTCATTTTGATTAGTTTTATGATGTAACATTTAATTTTCAGTTTTATCTTATTTTTCCACTTCACAATCAATCTGCATAAATTGACAATTTCTTGGTGCAATTCTGCAGTGTCCATACTTGGAAGTCACGCTCAGTAATTTATTTCTTTCTTACCCAACTATTAGCATTGGTTGTTGGTTTGGTTGATATATATGGCAGCAGATTTGGTATTATTACATGAGAAAACTCTAGATGTGGTCGCTTTCTAGTTGTGCTTGAATGCTTAGGTTTGTACATAGTCTGCTGAAGCTTCATCTTATTCTCTTATTAATCTCCCTTGCTTTCTCTTTATTCAATTTTGGGTGTCCATCTTTGTGGACATGTGATAGATAAAAATTCCAATATGAATATATGTTTTATGGTGTCCTCCTGTAAACTTTATGGTGTCTTTTTTTTTTGGTTAAATTCATAAATGAACCTTGGTTTCAAAGTTATTTCTTTTTTCAATTTCATAAATTCATATAACTGCTATTGAATAAAGTTTAACAACACAATGCAAATAGAGCAAAAGAAATGAATACCATCATTTAAAGTAAATGTTTATAACAATGTCTAACTGCCATTAAATATGAAGAAATATTATCACTATGTTAATTTATTTTAACATCGTATTATTACTATGTTACAAAGAATTAATAATCGGAGAAATATAATTATGTAAACAATGTATTCTTAACTTCATGGTTCACAACCGTGTAAAAAGAATTGTGTTCTGAATTCAACGAATAAACTGTATTGATGTAGGCTGAATTAGACAACGTTGTCTTCATAAAAGTTATAGATTATTCTCTTATCTTTCCAATGATATAAAGTTTGTAATTTTTGAACATCAAAATTGAGAGATATAAATTTTACAAGTTTGAGTGTCTCATTAGGAGTGTACGCTGCCTGCACGATCGTGACAGAGCCAGGAGTGCACAATTGCACGAAAAATATTAAGTAAAATAAGAAGAACCTAATATATATAGAGTTATGTAAAAGCTCGTAATAAGCAAAAGAAGCAAAAGGGAGAACACGGCTGCAGTACTACCTTGGATGGAAGTAGTGACTCTAACTTCCCTAAATAAATTGTATTAATTAGGCATAATTTGACAAAGTTGTCTATAAGAAAATTGTAGTTCGTCCTTTTAACTTTCCAACGGTATATCATATGAAATTTTGACCTTTAGATGAAAGATATATGACCTTCACACGATAATGTCACTAATGCTGGCAGAGGCTGTGGTGCTATCCTTGACAAAAATTGTGTCCTAATTTCAACGATTAAACTGTATTGATGTAGGCCGAATTACACAAAGTTGTCTTCATAAAAGTTATAGCTTATCCTCTTAGCTTTCCAATGGTATAAAGTTTGTAATTTTTGGACATTAAAATTAAAAGATATGATTTTTACAAGTTTGAGTGTCACACTAAAAATGCATGATCGTAACAGAGCCGTTCACTCATTGGAGTGTATGATCATGCTACCGGGAGTGCACGATTATTATTATTAATAATAATAATGAATATTATAATAATAATAAGAAGAAGAAGAAGAATAAGAATAATAAGAATAATAAAATTAATAATAGGATGGCGTTGTTCTTTAAATATATAAAAAATTATTCTTTAATTTTTTGTATATATTTCTATAAAAATATAAATATAAATAAATAATTTTCAAATATAAATCACATGGAATTGAATAAAATTTATTAAATAATTAAAAATAATTTTGTATAATTAGTACTAAAATAATAAAACTTTTATTATTTTAAAATAGAAAATATACAAAAAATTGTCACAGTTGTGCGTGACTTTTTAATTGGACATGATTTTTATTTTAAAATCATAGCGTAAACCTCTTCCAAAAACTATTTTAATATCAAGGGTATAATAATCATTTATTATATATTACATTCTATTTCATCAATCTTTCAAATAATGTTTCATTACATTACATTATGAACCATTCCATCTCTCTCTAACAACTTTTCACTATCTTACATTCCATTTTATTATAAACCATTACATTTCGTTCTGTTCTGTTAATTAACATCTAACCAAACAGACCATAAGTGAAAGCAAAAGTGTTCAAAGGACAACATGGACAAGGATACTAAGCCCACTTTGACAAGATCAAACAAAGGTTTAAATTTTTGTCAATGACATCGTTGGAGCTCTTTTAAAACACTTCCAAATGTTAAACCTAAATTAAAATTTTGTCTACACACTGGAGTGAAAATTGCCCTTTTGGCCAATAAGTTAATATCATAAACTCAGCATAGATCGAACAGAAACCTCCAAAAGGTTAGGCCAAACCAGTTTGTAATAAGAAGAAACCTCGACCGTGTCCGATCAAAAAATAATAACCTTAACCAATGGGCGGTTATTCATGGCTGGAAGCAACATCTGTGTCCTGTCAAAATTTATTCGACAAATTCTTTTGAGAATGCGTCTATTGAAAATTAACAAAATTTGAGAGTAAAATCTGGACGAACCGTCGCTGTAACAGAAAAAAATTCATAACTATTAAGGCTTCAAAGAGAGTGCCATCCCAAATTTGGGTGTCTTCTGCAAATCTTTGGTGTCGAAAGCACCTGAAACTGTGAGGAATGACTTGGGCCTTAGTTCATGCTGCAGAAGAGCACCCAGACTTCCATGATTGTTGAGCTTTGCCTTCAGCACTGTCTGAGGATCAACTATATAAGAACATCCAACTGTCAGTGTGTTCTCATTGGTGGAGAATCTCCGGCTTATGTCTCCTACCACAGCACCCCCCCTCAGCTGGTTCAAATGATGCAAATAGGACACTCTTATGGAGTCCCCTTTGTCAGCCCTACAAGGAAATCAGAAAGGGAGAGACATTATTGCCATATTTACAAAGTTATCCGTCTTTTCCAATTCATTCTTCTGCAATGCTACATGCAATTATGCTGCTTGCTCAAGCACAAATTAAAGGCTCAACATCTGAAAATAATAATCAAATAAGAAATGCTTAAGATAAAGATATCAGACTTTGTCCAGGGCGGATAATCCTTAATCCCTTAAGTTCTCAACTATTCAGCATTTCAATATATGGTTCTCTTTAATGCCTCCCTCTTTTGTTTATCTGCACGTAACTATATATGTATCTTTTTCTCAATGAATTCATTTGCTGGTTAGATTCTTTTTCTCAACCAATTCCTTTGCTGGTTAGCTCCTAATGCAGATGAGACTAAAGCAACTTACAGAATCACCGAAGCACTGGAATCTGGTTTTGTCAAGCTCACACCAGTATTATACTTCATAAATTCTCCAGAAGCTGTCATATAGGTTGCCTCTGCACCGAAAGCAATGCCGGGAGTGCCAATGGCTGCCGACAGATCAAGAGCAGGAGATTTGTTCAGACCAACAGCTGCAGTGAAACTAGCATGTTCATGGAAATACTGCAGCTCCAACTGTGATAAAAATAATAAAGAAAGCTGTGAGGATCAAGTTTTTGGAAAGGATCCATTACAAATTTAAAACAGAAAAAAACCTAGAACCTTTCCAGAGTTATAATCAGGCAGCTTTATAGAAGCAACAGCTTTTGTGGATGTTGGGAAATCGGTAACGGTGAGGGTAGTTAATATCTGCTCCATACAAGTATAGTTAGAAACAATGAGAAGCAAAACTTCACTATGGAAACAAAAATCTGTGTGAGTAACTACATTTGATTCTGTATCAAGTTTGACATCAAATAAAGCTTTCTTGTGTTTGAATTGTGCTGTCACATCCCCCGAAGATAGACTTCCTTTCTTGACCAAATTCGAATTCAGGGCCTGTAAGAGAAGATATAAAATGTTTTTCAACTCATATGGAGGTGTAAAATTCAGGCCCTAAACTCAAAAGGACATATATAGTGGAACTGAATGTAGACACTTGATTAGAACAGGAATTATATTGTATCTACCATTAGAAGTTTCATGCGACCTTTAGAATGTACAGAGATGAGTTCAAATCATATTTCTCGGAGGGCAAAATTGAGTATTACCCTTTCCAACGGTATAATTTATCAAAACAAACTAACCAAAAGCTAACTTGGGAAGTCAGGATTCAACGAGCAGACAGCACAACATCTCTCAAGAACCCCAAATGATAAGAAAAATATTCTCAAGATGAATTACTGCAAAAATGTTCAAAAGACAAGAACCACTAATAACAGAGAAAGACAATGGGAGATGTTGGTAATTTTGATGAAAAGTGAAGAACTCAAAAATATGACCCAATATGATAAATAAGATTATCTAATAGCGGCAATAAAACATCCATATGGGGGTTATTCAAATGAAAAAACCTGAAAATGGGTATCCAAAACCAAATTTAACAATACCCACTTAGCTCTTTGTCTGTGTGTGAGTGTCAAACCAATGAATGCAAATGGCAATGAGAACAGGAAAAGCCGTACGATACCAAAAGCATCAGCAAGACAACATTATACCAGAAACCAGACACGAAACAAAGAGTAAAGCTTGGTCTTACTCAAAAGAAACATATTACACAAGCTAGATCCAAGCAAAGAACAGCGTCAGCAATGAACTGCCATGCCGAGGAGAAGTAAAAGCCAAAAAACTACAAGGAAACAAAGGAGTAAAAAGGGGATTACAGTTACGAACCACTCCAGATTCGCTTAAAGTAGAGATTGTTATCTTCTGGTCGGAGATGTAGTCCTTAGTGAGCGAATCTGTGGAACAATAAAGGGGATTCAACAGCGAGACAGTAGACAAGTAGATAAGAGAAAGAGAGAAGGAAGAAGAACTACCTCTGGCTTTCTTGCCGAAGTCAGAGAAGAGTCCAGGTCCCTTGCTCATGGTCGAAGTTGGAGAGACTCGAGTTTAGAAGGCTCGGGACAAAAATTGTGTAGAGCGAGAGGTGGCTTGGAACAGAGATGCGAGGTTTATGGAAAAGTTTGTATTTCTATTTATTATTATTTACTTGTTAGAAATAGAAACCCTATCTTTTAAATGAATGAATCAGCTTATTCGTTCAAAGAAAACATTTTATTTATTTTTGCCTATCTTCAACGTATTATTTGGTTTATTGTTTAATTCATATTTTATTTTCAAGTTTTTTTTTACTTTCATTTATTTATTTATTTTTTATTTTTTCTTGTAGATCATTTAAAAATAATATCTCTACTAATTAAGGATAAGATAATATATTAATAAATCTCTTATGACCTGTTTGGTGGACTTAAGTAGCTATTCTATTACTTATGTGTTCCTAATGAATAGTTATTTTTTTGTTTGATTAGAAAATTACATATAAAGTAACTAATCTCAGGTTTAATTATTCTTCAACTTTGAAAAATAGCTAAAGATATCATCTCGTGTCTTTAACTATTCCAAGTTTTGTCAAATTTCTTCCTCTTATTATTACTATTATATGAGTACTACTAATTTTTTCAAATAGCTAAAGATATCACCTCATGTCTTTACCTATTCCATGTTTTGTCAAATTTCTTCCTCTTATTATTATTATTATTATTATTATTATTATATAACTACTACTAATTTTTTTTATTATTGTTGTTGTTGTTGTTGTTGTTGTTGTTGTTGTTAACAATTTTATTATTAAAAATTAATAATAATAATAATAATAATAATAATAATAAGAAGAAGAAGAAGAAGAAGAAAATTAATAATAATAATAATTATTATTATTATTATTAAAACTAATATCATTATTTAAAATATTTAAAAATTATTTCATAAAGAACTAAAATAAAATGAATAATTACTATACATCAGTAAGATTTTAAAAGCTATTTAATAAAGAAATATTTTATATTCAGCTAATAGTAATTCGGATCATGATAAAATAAAATAAAAATAAAAAGTATTTATATAAATAAGCATATATATTTATTAAATTTAAAAATAAAATAAAAATCACAATTAAGCCCAAAAAAACTTAGCAAATATTTGTTTTTATTTTTATTTTTAGCATCCTGTTTTTGTTTTCAAATTCAATTAAAAATTTGTATGTTTGAGTTTTTTATTTTTTATTTTCCTTTCTTTTATTTTTAAAAAATTATGAAAATCATAAAAAGTTGTTTCATATCCTAATTTACTACTAACTAAATATATGTTATTTAATGATTTAATATATTAATTATTAATGAGAATTATGAATAATATATTTTACTTAATAATTTTATTTAATTTTTTAATTTAATTTAATTTGATAATTATTAATAAATATAATTAAATTTAAAATACAATCAAAATATAATATTCAAATAAAATTTGATTTAGTAATTAAAATATATTAAAATAAATGTTAGTTTATAAATAATATCTTTTAAATTGTTTATTTTAATAAATTATAATTGTTATTAATAATTTGTAAATAAATATTATATAAGAGATTAGATAAATTAATTGAATGTAATATAATGTATCTTTAAGTTGTCTAATGTGTAATTTTCATTGATAAAAATATAACTATTTTGAAATTAACAATCAAATATGTTTTTATTTTTTATTTGAAAGAAAAACATAAAGTGAAAACTAAAAATCACAATAAAAAATAGAAGTATAAATAAACAGTCCCTTATCTACAGATAATTTTCTCATATTTCACACTAGTACACAAAGACTAAGGTTTTTATTTTATTTATTAACTTTCGAAATTGGATGAAGAAGAAAACAAATATCAAGAAATGAGCATAGTTTCCATTTAAACTTGATGAGATAACAAATCTCAACATGAAGGTTTACAATTTTCTACAACTTTTTTACAACATAGGCAATTTTGAAATATCTTTAAAAAAGGAATAAATATCAAATTACCTTATTTGCAGTTTGATCATCAATTCAAAATGTAATAATTTTATAATTATACTCACCACAAAAGTGCCTTTAATTTTTTTTCAAATAATAAATGATACATGATTTTTTTGAAAAATTAAAAGGATATCATTAATATATAGACAAATGGCCACATGTTTTACTACAATAAAAAATAAAAAAACCCATCAATCCTAATTCTTTATGGCCTATAATAAATAGTTAACTAGCCTAGGACCGTGTTTTGATTTTGGATTTTCTTTTAATGGTCTTCATACATGTTGCTTTGTTGCTCCAGTTATGTTGTTCGATTCTTGTTATTGCATGTTGTCTCCTTAAGCATTGATAAGCTTGCACAACTCAGGAATGTGAGCTTGTTAACTACCTAGCTACATCTCTTCTTCTAAAAGAAATTGATCTTTTAATACTTAAGTGTTATGCTTCTGTAAGTGCTTTCTTGACCAAGCAATTACTTCCTCTCTTACATATGTTTCAACTCTTGTGTAGCATCTTGCTTTTGAATGTTTGCATTACTACCTACCATTTGGTGACAGTGGAATCCTCCATTTGATGGTCTGCAGAACATGAGGATATTTGATCTACAAGCAAAACTGTAGAGGATCTATTCAAGTGCTAGCATTACTCATAAGTGGGTCAACTATTTACTCATACATAAGTAGAAATCATATATAATAATTAATAAGATGTTCTCTAATTCTAAGTATGGCAGCTTATGAAACTCTAGATACTTTGACTTAATCCTTAAAATACCCTAAAGTCCATTTCCTCCTATAAGGCATAGGTTTTGCAACTCACCAACAATATGAAAATAGTGGAATCTCCTTTATAAGTGAACTTTACTTTCATAACCTAACTATAAATGAGTTCCAGGTGGATGGCAAAAAGTTTAGTTTACAAAGCTTTAAAGATTTACACCAAAATTCCATCACATAAGTGCAAGAATGGAGAACATGATCGATGCTTTCAAGAACCTGACTGCAAAACTGACGTAGCATGTTAGTACAATTCCCTCTAAGCCTATCTTTGCAACTGGTCTATTATGGACGGCTAACCAAAGTATGAAAGATGCCTTGGGTCATCTATTAAGAAACCAGAGCAACTTCCACCTTGACACCATAGATATTCTACTTTTGAATAGATTATGACAAGACTTATTGGTAAACATTCTAGAATGGTGGAAAACCCATTTAGGTTTGCCTTTCTCATCAGAAAGAAATCGATAAGCTGCAGTGTGATTCATTACAAGGGAGAGAAGCCTAGTTCTTCGATTTCATTCTCCTTTAATTATCACCCTATTCACTTTTGTGTTAGGAGGAATAATCAGCTTCAGGTGATCAAGGTGCATGATGTTGTGTAAAAGGCCTAGAACATTCCAAAAATCATACCAAAACCAAGTTTTCCTTCCATTCCTTACCTTGAATTTTATAGCCAAATCCATTTCCCTTCTTAACTTCAGAATTTGATTAAAGGACCATGAAAGGAGTGATTTACCTTGATGATTCAGAAACTTTGTTCTTTTATTATGTATGTATAAACCCACCTGACCAATATTGATTGAGCATCGGTGAACAATTTCTAAATTCTCTTAGCTAGCAACATTTTGCTGGTATCCTTCATTGAAGGCAGCCCCAAACCACCTTTAGAAATTAGGGAATAAATATTAGACCATCTAACATTTTCACCTCGATTTTTCACAGCAAACCCCTTCTGTAAGTTCTTTAACATTTTTTCTATGTCTTTAACTAGCTTTTAAGAAAGAAAAAAGTGTGAGCCATAATAAATATGTAAGCTATTTAAGACAGATAAAATCAACTGTAACCTACTAGCATGGGAGATAAATTGATTGCTCCAGTGGCTTGTCTATTTTTTGACATCCTCAAATAGAGGTTGAAATTTAAAGTAAGAGACCCTTTCATTAGAGACAGGGATACCTAAGTATTTGAATGGCATTTTATGAAGGAGAAGGCTTAAAATTGTAGAGAGTTATGGAGACGTTAGATGCATTTACTGAAATAAATAAGGCACTCTTTTTGTAAGTTCACAGTAAGACCTAATAATTCATCAAAATAGTGTAAGGATTTTATGAGCAAAATTTTAGAATTGGAGTCAGCTCTATTAAACAATAATAAGTCATCCACAAATGTTAAGTTGAACAACTTCAGTTTTCCACGATGGTAGTGATATTTAAAGCTATATTCCTGCTCTATTCTACATAACATCAAGCTTAAAAATACTTTCATATATAAAAAAACATTAATTCAAAGTTAAAGGATCACCCTGATGTATCCTTTTGGAGCTTTGGAAGACATACGTGCGTTCACCATTCACTAAAATTGAGAATGATTTAGTGCAAATATAACCTAAAATCCAATATATGAACTGATCAAGAAAGTCAAATATTACTAGTGAGTCTAAAATAAACTTCTAGTTCACTGAGTCAAAAGCTCTTTTAAAGTCAATCTTCAAGGTGCAACTCTTTATTAACTTCTTACCATTATGCCCCCCTTAAATATTCTTGAACCAGGAGTAAATTATCTCTAATATTCCTTCCCCTAACAAATTCTCCTTAGCTCCTATTGATTATGATTCCCAGAAGAGGATTGAGCCTATTTGCTAACAATTTCAAAATAATTTTGTAAACTACAAAACAACAAGAAATAGGACCATAGTCATTTCAATATTCATGATATCACTTCCTAGGAATGAGACTAATAAAGGTCTTATTTAGCTCTTTAAGCATGCAACCTAAAGAAAAGAAATTTAGGACATCATTGGAAATTAAATTAGCTATCAAGTGCCAAGTCTGTTGGAAGAAGAAAGCATTAAAACCGTCTAGCTTAGGGGCCTTTTTTGTTTTTAAAGAGAATAGCACTAGTTTGGCATCCAGTTCATTTAAAGGTCTCAAAAGCAACTCTTTTTGCTAATTGGATAAGGAATTATAGACAAATTCTCTAAGTTCCTGCATAATGGAGACATTCTGGATAGAAGATCCTAATAACTCCTTAAAATGGTTAAAGAACAAAACTTTGATTTGAGAATGCTTGTCGATAATGCGGCCTTCATTAATCCTTAAAGATTGGATTATATGAACATTCCTCTAACAAATAATGAAATTATGAAAATATTTGGTGTTTTTCACACCATTCATTAACTAGTTTATTCTTATTCTTTGCTTGAGCTAGGAATTATGATTGTTAAGGAATCATCCATAAAGTGTTTCCCCTTAACTCTAAAAGTGGTGTCTGCAGGGTCCTAATAAGATTGTTGCTAGAGAATTCTAAGATAGCTTCCCTAGTTTTAGAGATAGCCCATGTGATGTTCTACTTTAGAGTAGTTTAACTTTTGCAATTCTAATTTGATATTTTGAAGTTTGTTTATAAAGAGAAAAGAAACATTACCTTTAACCTTCAAGTTTAAACCTTTTGCCACAACTTCCTCGAATCCTTCAATTTTGAATAGATAGTTGTTAAATCGAAATGGATGTCTCACTTTGCCCAAGCTCACTCCTATTGATACCTTTATAGGTATGTGAACATAGCAAAAAGGTTGATTGAAAAGAGCAAAATTGGTTTTGAAGTGTGCAAGCCACTCTAGATTGATTAGGGCACGATCTAGTTTCCTCTTGATTAAGTTGTTTATTATCTTCCTATTATTTCATATATAATAAGCTCCTATATAACTCAGGTTTGAGATTGAAGTAAAGTTTAGACAATCCAACAAATTATTGCTACTCCTTCTACAACTTTGCTTTCCCCTTTACATTCTTATGAAACGATGATGAAGTTAAAATCTATAACAACTAGCCACAGTTTATTGATTGATCCCCCTATTGCCTTGAGATCATTTGAAAGTGATCTTCTTTGGAACTTAAAATTAGAAGCATAGATGAAAGTGTCTTCCAAACATCCAGAGTCCATTTTGATTTCCAAATGAGCAAATTGGTTTAAAATTACCTATTGAATGATGTTAACTCCGTTAGGGTCAAATCTTAAAACTAACTTCGATAAAGTCTTCTACTAATTCTCTATTATCATCTAGCATCATAATAGGTAAGGAATCCAAAAACTCAAAAAAAAAATTCTAACTCTACATATATCCTGGCATAGCCAACTATTTTCATAGCTACTATTATCTCACCCAGGAAAATAGGTGTTCCAATGGCACTACCTAAATGACTAATACTAGTGATTGTCCAATATTCGAGTAGAACACTATGAAACCTTATCCAAATGAGGAGGTGCTTGAGCTTCAGCTTTCTTAAGTTTATCCTAGGCCTCCACTTTAATAACAGTATTAAGGATCTTTGGATATGCCAAGGCCCTGCTTCAAAAATCCTCTGTATACTGTTTGAATTTATAAATTTGAAAAGAAATAGCTCTTCTTTGTTTAACAACACACTCTCAAAACCCAATTTCGACCTTGTATTTCCCAAAGGTATAACATAGGAAAAGTCATCCTCTTTTGAGCAAAAAATTTACTAATTTGTTAGCTCACTTTGTTACACCCTATTGCAAGATTTCTAACAGGGAGAAACCACCTAAGTACCATTGTAAGTGAGGGGTCAGCAGGTGCTAAAAGATACCTCAGTTTGTTAAAGGCTACAGATTCACCCACAACTTGGCTCTAAGATTTTTTTGGAATAGGAGTAAACCCACCCTCCCCAAATCTAAAGATAAGACTTTGAGCCAGTTATGAGTCCTTAGAAACTAGAGGACAAAAAGATATATCTACACATGAATATTGAGTTATATGATCTATAATATTTAAAAATTTGGTACAAAATATTTCACAATATACTTTTTAATATATATAAATCAGTGTTTAAAGAACTGGACCGGTCTAACCAACATAAATAAGAAACGACTTGGTTTTCGATCTAGCTTTTATTATATAACCATTATGATAGAAAATTGACCGATTTGCTAAAAAAACCGACATGTTTTCTTTAACAAAGTAGTTAAAATAAAAACCAAACCACCTTTTAAACATGTGGCACCTACCATCTTTTTAAATATATGAGATCCATCACAAATTTCTCCTTCCTCTCTCCTTTAACAAACAATAAGAACATGTGAGACCTACCATGCATAGGGGACCTACCACCAATTTCTTCCAAGTGAAACCAACTTAGTTTTTGAGTTGTGGTAAAATACATTATTGGTGTAGGAAAGTTGAGATCTAATGGGTATATTTCATAAAATTTTTGAATTTTTAATCAATTTTTCTTTTCAATTCTCACAAATTCTAATTAATAAATTTTATATTCTTTATTTATCTCCTTAGATTTTAATTTAAATTTTTTTAAATTATTATTGTTAAAATAGGTATTGCTAGTTTTATCCTTAAAAATTATAAATTTATTTAATCTCACTAATAAATTATATTTGCCAAAATTTAGGTTCTTTATTTATCTCCTTATATTTTAATTAAAATTTTTAAAATTATTATTGTTAAAAACTAATTATTTTTTATCATGAATTTGTTTATTAAATTGAATTATTAATTAGTATATATAAGTAATTTTGCTTAAGAAAATTTAATAATGAGTTAAAATAATATTTAATCTATAAAACAATATGTTTAAAGGGCATTAAAAAGGAAGTTAATTAAAATAAAGTTAGAGACTTTCTTTAAAAAAACTTTAACTTTTACGAGTCTTTAAATAAATGACAATATAAATATTTTTATTTTTATTTAAAAATTTAAGTTAGATTCAATCTTAGTCTAAAATTCAGATTTATTATATATTAATATGCATTACTTATTCTTACAATTTTTACTTCTTATATTTAATACTGATCAATCCTTAAAATCTTAAACCTTTTATTTGACCAATTCAATGTGCAATCCAATTTTTAAAACATTGATAAAAATCATTGTTTTATCTGAAGAGTTGTCCTTAAAAATATTAGTTGTCAAAATTAACATCTTCATATATATATATATATATATATATATATATATATAATTACAGAATTTTCCTGATACCTTTAAATTATATAACTGAAGTTCAAATTTTTTTGGGACTATTAAATTCTATATATATATAATATCATATATATAATTTACTAGCCCTAAAAAAATTTTAAATTTTAGTTATATTTTTGAAGATATCAGGAAAATTATGTAATTATTCAAGAATATTAGGTTGTAATTATCTCGAAAAGATTATATTATTAGTCATTTAAAAGGACATGATTGGTTTACTACACTAGATGCAAAATCAGGTTATTGCCAATTAAGACTAAACGAGAATACAAAACCTTTAACAACTTTTACTTAACCACCACAAAAGCATTATCAATAGAATATACTACCTGTAATACTCTTTTTAAACAACAAATATCCAATGACCAAACACCAAATACAAATGTCCTAACTTAACCACCAAACATCCAACTAATAACACCTCATCAAATTATCCAGACGCCTTTATCCATTTCCTAGAAAAAAGATGACTTCAAAGAAGCCAAGATATATGTCATTTTCAATGGACCCATGGTTAGTATCTATAATGAATGGCATAAAGCTACTATTCATATTACAGGTAAGCCTTCAATTATTCATCACAGCTATAATACTCGTTTCGAAGCAGAAAAAACCTTAGCTGAATTCAGAGAGCCTTCTTTATGACCTCAATATAAACAAGTCCTTGAAAAACAAAAGTTTTCATAACCATTATCAAACTCATATATGAATAACTATTATACTATCTGTACCCAAATAAACATTGAAATTATGTATTTTGAAAGCTTAGTATCTCAATACAAAACAGAAAAAGATTATTATGAACATCGATACAATTATTTACAATTTTTCATTAATAATAATGGAATAATACCTATTAAAGAAAAACTTGATACCACTAATAATCTCTATAATTGCTATAATCAAGAATTATATATATATATATATATATATATATATGAACATTTCTTTAATGGGTCATTGTTTTATCTAAAGAGTTGTCCTTAAAAAGATTACTTGTCAAAATCAAAATCTTCACTATCATGAGACATATATACATGTGTGTGTGTGTGGGTGTGGGTGTGTGTGTGTGTGTGTAAATGTGATGTGATAGTGGAGATCCAGTCTCCTCAACCATTCATTAGTTCAAAATGATTAATGAGAAACCATTAATATTTAAAAAAAGAAAGAGGAGAAGATGCATTTTGAATTGTGAAATAAAATTCATTATTTGAAGATTTTTTAAAGAAATAAATTAAAAAATATTTACACGGTTCATTTTAAGAGCTAAACTAAATATATTGATTAAACCTATAAACAAGATATGAATAATCAAGATTCATTAGAAACTTATTTAAACCTCGAATCTCAACTGATCAACAACACGGAAAGGAACAAAATCGAATTAGGAAGTGGCTTGTTTTTGTCGTTGTGAGTGAATAGAAAGGGCCCATGGTATAAGCTACAATAGAATGTTTGAGACTCACCACGTTCTTAAAAATTAAAATAAATGTTGTTTTATAGTCATCCGCAAAGCCTAAC
>JAOSBN010000006.1:5378636-5416625 GCA_027563595.1 Erythroxylum suave | reverse complement strand
CAATAGAATGTTTGAGACTCACCACGTTCTTAAAAATTAAAATAAATGTTGTTTTATAGTCATCCGCAAAGCCTAACGTTCTTATAAATTTTTTTTTGTGTTTTCAGGCATTCACTAAATAATTAAATGGTTACTAAGTGTAGGAATGCAATCATAATCAACATATTACTTAGATGAGCTGGCATGGAGGGAAAAGTAGCCAAAGAAGTTGAGGAACTATTGTAATCAGTTACAAGCTTATTATGATTCTAACGTATATATATCTCCCCGTGTGTGTGGGTGTGTGTGTGTGGGTGTGGGTGTGTGTGATGATAGTGAAGATGTTGATTCTGACAAGTAATCTTTTTAAGGACAACTCTTCAGATAAAGCAATAACTCAATAAAATAATGAACAACTCTTTAATGGGTCATTGTTTTATCTGAAGAGCTATCCTTAAAAAGATTACTTGTCAAAATCAACATCTTCACTACTATGAGACATATATATATTTAATATATATATATATATATACGTACATATATATATATACATACATATATATATATATATATATATATATATTTCTCTGTGTGTGTGTGTGTGTGTGTGTGTATTCTCTGTGTGTGTGTGTGTGTGTGTGTGTTATGATAATGAAGATGTTGATTTTGGCAAGTAATCTTTTTAAGGAAATATATATATGTACGTATATCTATGTGTGTGTGTGTGTCTGTCTGTCTGTCTGTGTCTGTGTGTGTGTGTGTGTGTGTGTGTGTGTCATGATAGTGAAGATGTTGATTCTAACAAGCAATCATTTTAATGACAACTCTTCAGATAAAACAATGACCCATTAAAGAGTTTCCTTAAAAAGATTACTTACTAAAATCAGTATCTTCATTACCATGAGACATATATACATTTAATACATATACATATACACTCACACTCACTCACTCACTCACACACACACACACATGCACACACACATATATATAGAAAAATGAACACTTCTTTAATGGGTGATGTGATAATGGAGATCTAGTCTCCTCAACGCCTTCATTAGTTCAAAATGATTAATGAGAAACCATTAATATTAAAAAAAGAGAGAGGAGAAGATGCACTTTGAATTGTGAAATAAAATTCATTATTTGAAGATTTTTTAAAGAAATAAATTAAAAAATAATTACATGGTTCATTTTAAGAGCTAAATTAAAGATATGTTAATTAAACCTATAAACAAGATATGAATAATCAAGATTCATTAGACACTTATTTAAACCTCGAATCTCAACTGATTGACAACGGGGAAAGGAACAAAATCGAATTAGGAAGTGGTTTGTTTTTGTCGTTGTGAGTGAACAAAAAGGGCCCATGGTATAAGTTACAATAGAATGTTTGAGACTCACCACGTTCTTCAAACCCTTAAAATAAATGTCGTTTTATAGTCATCTGCAGAGCCTAACGCTCTTATAAAATTTTTCTCATGTTTTTAGACACTCACTAAATAAGTAAATGGTTACTAAGTGTAGGAATGTAATCATAATCAACATATTAGTTAGATGAGCTGGCATTGAGGGAAAAGTAGCCAAAGGAGTAGAGGAGCTATTGTAATTAGTTACAAGCCTATTATGATTCTAACATATTAGATTCTAATGTTACATATTAGAATCTAGTACTTCCCAGCTCATTTGGTAAGAGCTACCTGTATAAATCTATTGTATAACTTTTCATCATTAAATATACAATTCAACAGACTCTTCTTCTTTCTTCTATATGGTATTAGAGCTCATTGCTCGATCCAGACAACATTTATTTTCTTCCATGTGTTTTCATGCAAAAGCTTAGATAAGCCATAGTTAGAAGGAGTTATGCTCAAGCTTTGTAAACACAAGAAAAAGGATCCAAATCTGATGAGGAGGAAAGAACCAAAAATGTGGATCAAAGATTAGATCCATCTTTTGAAGATACTACACATATCACATGAGGAACACCACAATAAAATCTCCAATCAACAAATAGCAACAATGCAAGTTTGATTCTTGTGAGTTCAGTGTTAAACGAAAAGAATTTCATTTCATGGAAAAGATCTATGTTGTTAGCACTGAGTGCAAAAAGGAATAAATTCATTTTAAAGGATGATATGCCAGATGTTGATTTAGATGAGTTTGCACAGTGGAAAGAATCTGATGATTTAGTTTTTTCTTGGATCATAAATTCTTTATCAAGAGAATTGGTAGATGTTTTTTTGTTTGCTCCTTCCTGCAAGGAATTATGAAAAGAAATTGAATAAAGGTATGGAGAAAGTAATGGCCCTCTCATTTTCCTTTTTAGCGTGAGATTTATGGATCAACATAAGGAAATCTTTCCATAGTGGATTTTTTCAACAAAATGAAGAGAATGGAGGATGAATATGATATGCTAAAACCTACGATGTCATGTAGATATAGACGCTCGTGAATCATAGCACAAGAGATTTGTCAAGAAGAGCAATTAATTCTTTCAGGATGAAATGTTAAATTTGATCATGTTAGGGATCAAATTTTACTCATGGATCCTCTTCCATCAGTACATAAGGCTTACTCATGGATCCTCTTCCATCAGTACATAAGGCTTACTTATGGATCCTCTTCCATCAGTACATAAGGCTTATTCGATGCTTTTGAAGAATGAGAAACAAAGAGATGCAACTGTGGAAATATAAAATGATTTTGCCAATATTGCTACCTCAACTTTTAAATTTCAAACCAATCGCTTTAATAATAACAATAAGAAGAAAAACACCAAGCCAAGTAAGAATAAAGAGACAAATATTGTACATTTTGCAAGAAAGGGGGACATGAACGATCAGAATGCTTCAGGTCAAATGGTTATCCTAAATGGTATAAAGGTAGGAAGTTCAAAAGACCTAGTAAATCTGCAGTTCAAGCAAATATGCCTCATAAACTACAGATAGCATTGGAAGATTCAGATTTAGAGTCAAATATGGAGCAAAACCAAAACCAAGACATATAATTAATAGTGCAAAAAGAGGTTCAAAAAATTCTAAAGGGAAAGATGATACAAGACTGTGGATCAAGTCGCATTGATTTCAATGCATTTACAGGAGCTTATGCAGGTAAGTTTCATTCCAATTCTGATTCTATGATTTTTGAACAATGGATCGTAGATTCCGGGGCAACAACACATATTAGCAATTCATTGTCTTATATGAAAAATCTTGAAAAGTTGCATTTTCCTAAGTGTGTATATCTGCCAAATGGTTCAATCAAAACTGTGACTCACATAGGAAATGTAATTTTTAGTTTAGGGTTCGAGATATCACAAATGCTTTATGTGCCTCAGTTTAACCATAACTTGCTATTACTTAGCAAATTACTCAAGCATCAGTGCTTGAGTGTGTGTATTTCTTGCCTAAGAATTGTGTTTTGCAAGTCCAAAATTATAAAAGGGTGGTGGCATTTGGGATGTTGAGCAATGTTTTAAATTGCATTACTTAGTCCTCATTTGATCCCTGAATATTGTAGCAATTTGGTAGTACTTCTTATTCTATTTTTACCATAAATAATAGCCTAAAAGGTAGTGTTGAGCTCTGGCATAGGTGAGTAGGACATATATACGAGGAAAATTAAGGCATGTTTGTAATTTTCCTCATTTGAATAAGCTGGTTGTTTGTGATACTTGTCACAAGGCAAAGTAAGCTAGAAAGCCTTTTTGTAATAGTAGTATTCAGTTAACAAAACCTTTTAAGTTGTTGCATATTGACTCTTAGGGGCCATATAAACGAAAATCTTTAACCAGTGATAGTTCTATGTTAACCATTGTGGATGATTTCACTAGACTTGTTTGGACAATTTTGTTTAGGAACAAGGATCAGGTTTGCTCATTTGATTAAAGGGTTTCTTAAGCTAGTTTGCACAGTTTAATATACACGTCAACAAAATTTGAACTGATAATGGGACATAGTTCATTAGAAGTAATATACAACTTGTTTTGCACAAATATGGTGTAATTCACCAGAAAACATGCACCTATATCCCACAATAAAACGGGTTGTTAAGAGAAGGCACAGGTCTTTGGTTTCTATGTAGTATCCAATTTTTCCATACTAAGGGACATAGGTCCTAGACAATTGTATATGAGAGATAATATTGAGCAAATTATAAAGTGCATTGCATTTACATGCGTATCATTAGCATACACACACACGAATATTGATTTTTGTACACATTGCAAAGACTGTATACGTACTCAATTGACATGTTCTAGCTATGAAAGATTTAAAATGATTACGATGTGAATTGTGAATCTTATGTCTTGAATTTTGTCTGATGGATTCAATTATTAATTTAGAATTTATTTGTTAAAATTGGAAGATTTATGAAATTGTGTGTATTTTTGGTCTAGGAAAAATGTCAAGTGGCAAGATAAATTGATTTGTGGTAGTAGAAGTGAGTGAAATATGGTAGTATAAATAAATGACACATGGCTTTAGGATTTATTGACAAGTAGCATAGAAAATTGGATGACAATTGGTATAGAAATTGAGAGACAAATAGACTAATTATTAAGATATACGTAGTAGCTTAAGTAAGAATACATTAGCGTAGTTATTTATGTGGTAAGTGTCATGACATGTGTCATGACACCCACCAAGCTTATAACCCACAGCATATTCATTTGAAAGACCATCTTCATTGTCTTTCATTTTCACTAAATGCTCTCATCTTATTAATTTTCTTTCTTCTCTCCATCTCTTGACACTCTCATCCTCACCTTCACCACGTTGAACTTTGCTATCATCTTTCACTAGACACTCCAAGATGTTGTTGCTTTCACCTTGTTGATGAAAACCTAGCCTATTCTACCTTGAACGTTGGATGATCATCTAAGTGAAGAAGCTAGGTTTTCTTGGTGATTTGAATAGGCTTTAGAGTTAAACAAGTATGCATAATCTTTATCTTTATGATTTGTTTTAATATAAGCATTTATGATGATTGTGTATGGTTAGATTGATAGTGAAAATGGTAAGTGATGAGTGCTGAAATTTTAATGCAAGAATGACACACTTGTGTTCTATTTTGGTTATATGACAAATGTGAGTTATAAGTTGTTATATGGTTGAAGTAGATTAGGATATAAAGTATAATGAAGGTGAAATTTATGCTTAAGAAAGGTGTTTATGTAATGTTCTTGAAATGAGAAAAACTAAGATTTACCTATGATAATGAATGATGATGTTGTGTTCTGCTCTTATATAGATGATAACCCATAGTTTATGGACTGTTTTATTGATGATATTGAGAAGAAATTGAGGTAAAAATGATGAGGATATGAAGTCTAAATGATGAACTATGAAGAAGATATGTTTGATATAAGATGAAAGAGATAAAAATTTGGAATATTTAGGATTACTTGTATGATGGGATTAAGTGAATGATAATGAATCAATTGACTAGATTTTTGTGAGATGTAATGTAACCAATATGGTAGTTAGATTAGCTTGAAATGAGGTTGCGTAAATGAACATGAATTCTGGAAAATTTGAAATGTTAATGATGTTTTTAAGTATGTGGAATTCGTAGAGAAATAAAAGAAGAAAGGCAGAGCACGATCATAGCCCTCATCCGTTGACTGTAGCCAGTTGCACTACCTTCTGTCACGATCGTGGCAAGGTCCACCACGATTGTAGGCATAGTTCTAAAAAGATAATTTCAATTTTGTGTTCTTGTTGAATCAACTGAAGATAAGTCACTCTAAATTGGTGTATTTGGATTTGATTAAAGCTTGGAATGAACCTAGTTTGATGCTTAAATAGTTGATTAAAGTGCTAGATATGTTTAGGTTAAGAATTGATGTTTTAACTTAGGAATAAATTGATGATATCAATGTATATGAAATCTAGAAATTTTGAGTCATCAATGGAATAAAAGTGTTCTTAGAAATGCTAATGTGATTCAAAAGATGAATACTATGAATTAAGTAAGAATGATTTGATATTGTGTGATCATATAATGCTTGAATAACATTAGTGAATGAATGATTGATGAAATTAGAATAATCAAGTATATTTGAGGTATAAACCTAAGTGCAAGCAAGACATACACAAGTTATAATGGTTTGAATGATCAAGACTTATGATTAAGGACACATACCTGGGAAAGTCATAGAGCATACTTTGTACATAACACATATACATATGTGTACGATTGAATGCTTATATGATTGATCAATTTATTAATGTGTAAATGTGTGTGTATTCTACACGACAAAGAAAGAAACTTGCGCACACCTAATCAAAGTATCACAAAAGAAAAAACTCAAGTCGAATGCCAGGATCTAAACATTTTTAGTTTGTTGAGGCAATAGCTATCTTGAGCTTACTGTGAGTCAATCTAGATGTTTCTCACTATGATTGATTGTATTTGCTTAAATTTCAATTATTGAACTGATATTTATATGAATGTGATAATTTTGAACATTGATGGTTCGAGGAGTTTGATAATTGAGATTACATTGGAAGTGTTCATAATTGAATGTGAATTGGGAAAAATAAGTGTACTCAACAAAAATGTTGAATGTCGGACTTAGGTCTACTGAAAATGTGAAAGTGACTATACATGATGAATGAAAGTGATTGATTGCATAAAGTGTGAAATGATGCTTCTCATTATATTGAAATGCATTATCAGATAAAGGAAGTTATGGTCAAAGTGGCCAGTGAAAAAGAGCTTAAAGCTCATAAATGTGTACAAAGAGCCACAGGCTCAGTATTAAAATGAGCATGGTATTCATAACGAATACGAGACAGTTAAAAAAGCGTTCAGTTACAGCAAAATAATAATGAAAGTGGAGTCTCATTAGCTTATGCAATTTGATATGTGTTATATGAATGTTTAAATTGAACTATTTGAAATGTTCTGAAATGAAATGTGACGTGATATTCAGTAAATGTGATGTGATATTCAGTTAATTTTCAGGTACGAGATAAGAGACCTAGCTATTAAAAGAAGTCTAGTACAACATTTTTGGACTCAAGGAATGAATCAAAGATCAGTCAACTAATACTAAGGAGTTTAGATAGAATGTTTTTGTATAGTTCCTCATTCATGTACAATGTTGTAAAAGAGTAGTAAACTCTTATAATTTTTTGATATTGTATACATGGATTTTGTAATGAAATGCTACAATGTAAAATATGTTCTATAAGTGAAATGACAAGTTTGATCTTTGTAATTACTGATGTTATGTATGATTCCATAAAAAGTGAATGTGATTGCTCTAATATGACACTTTCATAGGGTATGTTCCTGAATGTCTTCGAGATGTTTAGGTATATGACCCGTGGGAGTAACGAATTTTTGGTTCTGGTATCAGAGCATAGTTTGGCATCAATAGGGACATATATAGGCATTTAGACATGATATATATTTAAAGACTCGAATAGTAATTAAGATTATTGTTTATTATAGGTCATCCGCTATAGGTGATCAAATTGGAAAATCAGCTAACCAAGAATCTGTAAGAGCCAATAGAGAGTCTCCAGCACCTCGATCTAATCAAGTGCCTCTGAGAATTCCTGAGGGGAAGGAAAGGAGGTATGATAAACTCAAAAAGTAGGGGGGTTGTGGACTTTTATAGAAGTACAGACCCTGCTAAGGCAGAAAGAAGGTTAGAGATAACTGAAAGGGCATTTGAACAGATGGACTGCGAGTCAGATAAAAGGTTTGACGACACGGTTTCACTACTGCAAGGTTCAGCTTATCAGTGATGGAAGACTATTTCTGGCGGCACCGCCAGGCCTTGTAGTTTAAATTAGGAAGACTTTCTCAAAATCTTTGAGGAGAATTTCGTGTCGAAGATTTATTTGGATAGGAAGATGAAAGAGTTCCTAGATCTGAAGCAAGAAGTCTCTCTATAGCCAAATATGAGATAAGATTTAATGAGTTAATGGGGTATGATACTGCTTAGATTCCAACTGAGAAAGACAAGTGTAGACAGTTTAAAGATGGGCTAAATATGGAGATTAGGACAAGGTTAACTATCACTAATTTGAGTAGTTTTATAAAACTACGAGCTACCTCAATCCGAATTGAACAATTACTGAAAGATGGATAAGGAGAGCACAGGTAGGAATTAAAAAATGAAGAGACAGGGTGAGTCCCAAGTTGATTCTGACAGAAGATTCAGTAAATGCCAGAATAGATCTTTTCGACCACCTACTAGATCGAGACAGTCGAGGTTAGATAGAGAGGCAGTTTTGTACAAATTGGTAATGGTAGAGGTCCAATCATTGGGAAGTTACAACAGATGCCTAATTGTGAACACTGTGAGAAGAAACATAGTAGGGAATGTTAGAAGTTATCGAGAGCTTGCCTCCATTGTGGCTCCTTTGAACACCAAATCAGAGACTATCCCCCTATTCTCGAAGCACAGTCTAGCGTGAGGAGGATCAATAACTGAGATAACTATCCAATAGAGCAAAGCAAATGGATCAGGACAGAGAGGTAGAGGTAGAGGCAGAGTGAGTTCAGCTGTTCCTACTATGAGGACTGAGGTGCAAAGTAATCAGGTGTAGTGGATTTATATTATCACCAGACAGGAGACTCAGAACTCCCCAGATGTTGTAGCAGGTGTGTTAAATGTCTTTCAATTAGAAACGTTTGCATTACTAGATCCAGGAGCTACTCATTCATTTATTGCACCACATTTGGCATCTAAGTTGCATTATGAAAGAGAGATGTTGAATTGTGGATTAAAAGTGAGTACAACAATAGGTAGTACTACAGTAATTGATAAATTTTATAAAAGGTCTATGGTTCAAGTTGATCAGGTAGAGTTAGAAGCTGATCGGATTGTATTATAGTTAAGTGAGATATACGTTATCTTAGGTATGGATTGACTTACTGCTCATAGGGTTGTAATGAACAGCTACACTAAGGAGGTGATTCTTAAATCTCCTAATCAGTCGAGAGCAATATTTTGAGGCATTAGTCAAGCAGTGCCAACCAGATTGATATCATCAATGAGTGTGCTTTGAGGTTGATTTAAGGAGGATGTGAGACTTATTTAACCTATGTAGTTGATGCTCAAGTTGAGTAGACAGTGCAGGATATTTCTATTATTAGGGATTGACCTAGTTCCAGGTATTGCTCCTATATCTATTCCTCCGTATAGGATGGCACCTGTGAAACTTAAGGCTCAATTACAGGAGTTATTGGATAAAAGTTTTAACAAATCTAGTGTGTCACCTTGGGGAGCTCTAGTTTTATTTGTGAAGAAGAAAGATGGAACTTTGAGGTTATGTATTAACTATAGACAGTTGAATTGGGTGACAGTGAATAATAAGTATCCCTTATTGAAGATTGATGATTTACTTGATCAATTATATAAAGCTCGGGTGTTTACTAAGCTAGACTTGAGCTCAGGGTACTATCATTTGAAGATAGTAGAGACTGATATACTGAAGAGTGCATTTAGAACCAAATATAGGCATTATAAGTTTATGGTGATGCCTTTTGGGTTGACAAATGCTCCAACAGCTTTTATGGCTTTAATGAATTAGGTATTTCAACCTTATTTAGATCATTTTTATAATTGCATTCAGCGATGATATTTTGGTATATTTGAAAAGCAGAGAGGAACATTCTGAGCACTTGAGGTTAGTCTTACAAATAATAAAAGAGAAACAATTATATGTCAAGTTTAGTAAGTATGAATTTTGGCTTGATCAAGTGGTATTCTTGGGTCACATAGTATCTAGATAGGGTATACAGGTAGACCTAAAGAAAGTTGAAGCAGTGATGAAGTGGGAAGCTCCTTGAAATTTATCTGAGATTCGGAGTTCTCTTAGATTAGCAGGACACTACCAGAGGTTTGTCGAGGGGTTTTTACTGATCTTAGCCCCTTTAAAAAACTTTTGAGGAAGAATATACCATTGATATGGATTGATGAATGCTAGTGGGGTTTTGAGGAACTAAAGCATCGGTTAACTACAACACAAATGTTGACTATTCCATCTGGAGCTAGATGATACGTCGTGTATTGTGATGCTTCACAGCAGAGATTAGGTGTGTACTTATGTAGCATGGTAGAGTGATTTCATATGCATTGAGACAGTTAAGGTCTCATGAGTTCAATTATTCGATACATGATTTAGAGATTGCTGCAGTAATATTTGCTTTGAAGATTTGGAGACATTATCTGTATGGGAAGACATTCTAGATATTAACCGATCATAGGAGTTTGAGTATTTGTTGAGTCAAAAGGAGTTGAATATGAGACAGAGACGATGGATTGAATTGCTGAAAGAATATGATTATATAATAAAGTATCATCCTGGTAAAGCTAATGTGGTAGCTGATGCATTAAATAGGAAATCTAATAGCAATGTGGCACAAATGCAGATGTCGAGGTTACCAACCTAGTGAAATTGAGAGCATTAAGTGTTGAGCTGAATTTAGGACAGAACGAAGCATTATTGGCTACATTGAAGCTTAGACCGATGTTACATAAAAGGATCAGAAAAGCCCAAAGTAAAGATCCTGAATTAGTGAAGATTATTGAGAAGTTGAAAGTGAATTTGAATTTTGAGTTTGAATTAAGAACTGAGACATTATGGGTAAGTGAAAATTTTATGTACCTGATATTGAGGATCTAAGCAAAGAGATTTTGGAGGAAGCACATAGAGCAGCTTATGTTATACATCCTAGTACTACCAAGATAATAATACCTTAAAACAATATTTCTGGTGGCCAAGGATGAAGAAGCAAGTGGTTAAATATGTTGCTAAGTGTTTGATTTGCCAACAGATTAAGGTAGAACATCAGGCTCTAATTGAGAGTTACAGTCATAGCCTATTCCGGAGTGGAAATGGGAGAGAATTATAATGGATTTCATTATGGGTTTACCTAGGACTTCGAGGCAAGATGATGGCATATGGGTCATTGTTAATAAACTGACAAAGTCGGCCCATTTCTTTCTTGTGAGAGAAAACAATACACTAGATCAGTTGGCCCAAAGGTATGTAAATGAAGTAGTGAGATTACATGGGGATCCCAGTGTCTACTGTATCAGACCGAGACCCTAGATTTATATCAAGATTTTGGGGAAGCTTGCAAACAGTTATGGGTACAAAATTGAACTTCAGTACAACACTTCATCCTTAAGCAGACGGACAGAATGAAAGAACTATTAAGATTGTTGAGGATATGCTCTAAGCTTGTGTTTTGGAGTTCCAAGGAGCAGGAGATCAGTATGTGGCTGTGATTGAATTTGCATACAATAATCATTATCACTGTGGTATCAGAATGACACCATATAAAGCATTATATGATAAAACGTGTCTAATGTCAGCCCTAGGCAGGGGCAAGCATGGCATTTGCCTAGGGCCTACCATAAAAAGGGCCCCATACATCTGTAACATTTTTATTTTAAGAATTTCGATCTTGGAAGTGAAAGGAAACATTAACAAGCTTTAGGTAGCATTGAATGGCCATCAACGTGTGTGGAATAAATGGCCATCAACATAAATGTAGTAATAAATGTAAAGAACGTTGGTGGAGTGATGTAGCATTTGATTAAGTTAATGTCAACTTTCAAAGTTAACGTTAATTTATTACACTTATAAATAGTTTTCAAGTATTTAGGTGTACTTTTACCCTCTAATTTCCTTATTTTCATCAACGCATCTAAAGTACTCCAACTTAAAAATTGGCAGTAGAAATTTTCACGATTATATCTTCTAAGTTCTGAGTGTAATTTAAAGGTAAAGTTTCTGATTTTTAATGTATTTTTAGCTTATTAAATATTTGAATATGTTATAATTAATTTGTAATTTGTCATTAACGTGGACATTCTATTAGCATTTTAAATCATAACATTAATATTAAAAGATATTGTATTTATTTATGTTTCTCCTGTTTATTTTTGGATTATTTGTTATTTATAAAAATAGTTAGATATTAATAAATAATTTAATTTTTTTAATTGTAATTTTTGTTATACTTTACCGCAAGTAATGTAATAATTATTTGATTTGTGTTCTTGTAGAGTTCACATAAGTTTAGTAATAATATGACTAAATCAAATAATTTAAGTTATTCAATTCAAAGACTATATAAATGGTTTCTTTTATTATAAATACACGTATGATTCTATTAAAGAAGTCGTAATAAAAATACAATAATAATAATAATATTCAATCATTTCCACAACTTATATAATATAATAATATTTAACTTGGGAAAGTTAGTATATTTGATAACTTAGAATATTATTTACTATATTTTTTCCTAAGTATGTTAATTTCTTGTATTTTTAGGATTTAGTGCTTCTCTATCATTAAATTTTGTAAAAAATATTTTTTCCTAAGTATGTTAATTTCTTGTATTTTTAGGATTTAGTGCTTCTCTATCATTAAATTTTGCTCTTTTACATTTTTAATATTAGATATTAAAATTTGTTGTTTATTTTTTTCCTCTATCACAGATATAATACCATTGATATATCTTTATGATATATTGTGAAGCTATTGGTGTTTTGTTGTGCCTGCATACTTATTCCAGTTCCATACAGTTGCTTTTATTCTTTTTCTAGTCCAACTGTGTTATAATTGGTTTATATTATGTTACCTAAAAAGCATTTGTCTAGAAGTGAAAAAAGGAAAATAAGAAAATAAGAAGAACAATTGATAGAATCCCCAAAAGGAACAATTAATAAATTTATTAAAAGCGTGGGCTCCTCTAATGAGAGTCTCGAGGAATTTGATGAAGGTAGTTTTGAGCAACATAAAGAAAATTTAAGTGATGAGATTCATATTCATGAGGATATTAGAAAGTTGAGTGAGCATGATCATATACCAGATGCATCCACTTTAGAAAATTTAAAGGCAGATGAGCAAGTAAGCCCTATATTGGATATTTATGATCCTAGAAATTGGGATAATCTTGATAATAAAGCAAGGGATATTTTAGCTGAAAAAAGGTCTACAAGAAAATTGAATCTTACGCTTCCTTTAGACAATACCTCTCATCATTTTTCATATTCTTATTATTATATAATTTAAGTAATGGAGAGATTAGCAATAGAAAATGGTTGGTTTATTCTACACATATAGTTAGAGTATTTTTTGTTGTTCAAATCTAAGAACAAATAAAGTGGAATAGCAAATGATGGATTTAGAGATTGGAAGCATCTTAGTGAGAGACTCAAAGAACATGAGAATTGCAATGAGCATATAACTAATATGAGAACTTAGGATGAATTAAGAGTAAGAATGAGCAAAACTCAAACAATTGATAAAGATTTGCAACAAGAAATTACAAAGGAGAAAGAAAGTTGAAACAAGTTTTGATAAGAATAGTTTCTGTTATGAAATATCTTGCTAAATATAATTTAGCTTTTCGAGGATCCAATGAGAAACTTTACCAAGATGGTAATGGTAATTTTTTTAAATTGATTGAGATAATTACTGTATTTGATGTAATAATGCAAGATCATGTTAAATGTATTCAAAATCATGAAATTTATCATCATTATCTTGGTCACAAAATTCAAAATGAATTGATTTTTCTGTTGGCCCATAGTGTTAGAAGTTCTATTATAAGGATCATTAAAGAGGCGAAATACTTTTCTATTTTTCTTGATTGTACCCCATATTTGAGCCATCAATAACAAATGAGTTTGTTAGTATGATGTGTTAATATGTCAAATAAAAAAAGAAAAATAGAGGAGTATTTTTTAGAATTTTTAAAGGTAGATGACACATTTGGATTAAGACTTTTCAATGAATTATTGAATGCATTTAATTCTCTTGATCTTAATGTTTATAATGTAAAGGGGGTCAAGGTTATGATAATGGTTCTAATATGAAGGGAAAACACTAAGGGGTTCAAAAGCGATTACTTAAAATAAATCCAAGAGCATTATATATGTCATGCGCTTGTCATAATCTTAATCTTACTCTTAGTGATATGTCACATTCTTTTGTTAAAGTTGTTTCATTTTTTGGAGCTCTGCAACGTATATATGCATTATTTTCAAGTTCTCCTAAAAGGTGGAAGGTTCTGCTTGATAATGTTTTAGGCTTAAGTATGAAATCATTGTCTAAAACTCGTTGGAAGAGTCGAATAAAAAGTGATAAAGTTATTAGATTTCAAGCTCCTCAAATAAGATTTGCTTTGATGGAATTATCTAGATCTTATGATGATGTCAAGTCAAAAAGTGAAGCAGAAATTTTGGTTAGTGTATGATTGACGCGTCATAACTCCAGTCAAAATAAAATAACTAGACCATTATTGTAGCAGTGGCGAATCTAGGTCGATCCTGCACGGAGTGTTCGATTAGCTTATGAAATCAAATTAATTAATGTTTAGGTAATGGGGGGTTTGATTTAATAAGAAAATAAAATAAAATAAACTTAAAGAAAACATGCAAAAAATGATAAAATTTGAGAACTCGGTAGGGATCCAATTCTTTGGTTCAATCTCGGCCTACACCCTAATTAAACACAGTTCATTGATTTGCGTTCTTTTATCTCTCTTAGCAATTATTAGTCATAGATTAACAACAAGCTTTGTTAATCCCGATATTTTCTCAGCTCCTAATTAATCACGAAGTGCTCGTTAATTAACCCTAGCTATCGGCAAACCTAGAATAAGTTCTCTAAGTTTATCCAAACAACCGCATTATGAATCAAAAAAAGATCAATCTGGGTAATAATCACATAACATCAGATTATTTAACCTATGTTATATTATCTCTGATGATTCGGAACCATTAGTTGCTACACATGAATTGAGAATACAACGATTACGTATTGCATTCGATTCTAGCAATACGTTTTCATGAAAAACGATTTAATAGAGCATTAAAATCATCATCATTCAATAGACAATCCAATAAACATAATCAATTCCTAATGAGAGAAAGAAATAACAAAATAATAATAAAAATTGCTTAACCTGAGTTGTCGACGTCGATGTTGCCTCTGAACCAATGTTGAGATATTTAGCCTTCCAATGGGTCTCCCAAGTAAAAGCTCAAACCTCACGAAAATCATTCCCAACTGAATCCCCTTCGGTTGTCTTCATTTTACTGTAACTTTCTCCTAGCTACTATTCACTGATGGGACAATTAAAAATTAGTGGTCCACCACAATTATTCACTTCACTCCTTTCTAACTGCTCTCTTGTCTAGCTTCTCTCATGCTTCTTTTATCACCTACTGTTCTTCTCTCACTATAGCTTTGCCATGACAATTTAATTCATAGTTTTCGGTCCACTCCTACTTTTCACACAACTCGTCTAGTTTTCCCTACTGCCCAGCCCTCTCTCGTAGCTCCTCTTGCAAGCTGCGACTCCTTCTCTCTTTATACCCTCTACTATTTTTATTGATGGGATGATTTAATTCAATTGTTTTTAGTCCACTACTCTTGTTCAAGTGTAACCTTTCAGCTGAAAATTTATGGAAATGTCTGCATTTTGAAGTGGTCCGCATAAAACTCCTGTCCTCAAACACTAATGGTGATGTCGTATTGCTGGATTTTTAAAATCTAATTGAGCTACGTTTGGAGCAAAAAGGACCTCCAATGATGGTGTCATTTGGTGGGCAAGAAAAGCTCTTAGAACTGTATTATGGACAACCTACTTGACTCTTAATGGCTTCAAAACTTTACGCTTTAACTTGTATTTGTATTCCATCATTAAATCTACATGTAAAATTAATAGGAAGAAAAAATGAGCAATTAAACACAAAAATTAGGAATGAATTCAAATGAAATAACATATAAAAATATAGCAAAATCCATTTATATCAAATACCCCCACACTTAGCTTTTGGCCATCCTTAAGCCAAACATTAAAATTAAGCTCAAAAACCCAAAAATATTAACTCATTTTCCATATTTTCCAAAACTATATAATCACAATCAAATATGTATGACTTTCAAAAATCATAGCAAGAATTCAATATTCAATGCTTCTACTCATGATCAATAAACAAACATCATCTTGGGAAACCGAGCAATCTAATGGTAGACTCAAAAAATGTGTTTATGTAAAATATATCTATTGGTATACTCAATACCATTCATGATCATGACAATTCATAACTTTACATATCATTTCATTTCTCCACCACTAATGTTCACATGTAAAATCATGAATCAAAGGACATTTCAAGGTTGTAATGTGGGCACATGTAAAATCATGAATCAAAGGACATTTCAAGGTTGTAATGTGGGCAAAGGTAAGTTAGGATGTATTTAGGTCAATTAGCATGAAAGTCATTAAGTTAGTGAAACAAAACAACACTCATAAAAAACTGGGTATTGTCAGCTATGACGAATGCAATATTTATATTTCACAACCCAATTCAACACTCACACACCAATCACATGAAGCATATACCAATCCGAAGGAATCACTCATACAATTTATGGAACAATACATTGAAACGACAATAAGTAAATCTTCCAAGATAACATCTACCTCATATCCAATATACTCAAATAACCCATTCATCATAACTTTAGGAGAATGCATTAGTCATAAACAACTTTTCAACATGCTCCTAGATACATTTATTTAAACATATTTTTTTTCTTTTTTCTTTTTCTTTTTTCTTTTTTCTTTCTTTTTCATTTTCTTTTCTTGTGCTTTTCTCTTTTCTTTTTTTTCTCTTTTCCTTTTTTTAACATTAAAAAAACTACATTAACATGGGAATTTCAATGATAAGACATAACAAAATATCCCAACATTAACCAACCTTCACATATGTACAACCCCATACTTAGAATTTTATACATCCACAAACTCAACAATCACAAATGTTCCATTAACTTTATGGCCTGGGTAGGACATTTGGCTAAGTATAAAGCATATAATGTGGTTGATACAAAAAGAAAGGTATAAATCTCAAAGGGATTTATCAAAGAAAAACTCATGTCAATAGGGTAGGCTATTTAGCTAACATAGTTCGGAAAAACAAAGAATGCCTAATCATTTCCATGTTAATGCATGTGATAAAAAATGTAACCTCAAATAGAAATTCAACGCAAAATCAGGATGTATATGTCACGAAGGTCACACATTATCAAAAGACAAGGAAAGTAATATGAATGTGTCAGTCAAATAAGGCTCAAAATCTCACCGGCTTTGTCTACCACTAGTCACTATTCTTCTAAGGATAATGCATATTAGCCAATCATAAGAGCAAAAGTATATGCCAAAGTTTCTATGAAATTCTCTAGTCAATTCATTCTCTACTTATGATTAAGTAATCCTGGAAGCAATAGAAAACGAGAAAATGTTTTTTTGTTTGTTTTATTCTCTCTCATATTGATTAAAAACTTAAAAAAAGCAAAAATAAATCGGCAAAGAAACACACATGCATAAAAAAATTAATGTGAAAATTTAAAGAAAAGAAATTTACTTCCCTTAGGTTGCCTCCCAAGAAGCGCCTTTGTTTAGGGTCACTGGCTTAACTCCATGTTTACTCATCATGTGACAAAATTGTGATCTTCAGGTGTCACATATGTCTCCTCTATATGAGGTTCTTTGGGATAGGGTCTCAATTGATGGTCTATCATATTCAACATTTTCCATATCCGCTAACTTTCAATCTTGATTGAGTCTATGCACTCAGGAAATATTTCGAACATCTCTTCACCTTTTTCTTGCTTGTTTAGTTCCTTCAATCTGCTATGTAAAGGTGAAGAGTTAGTTTCAAAAATAATTACGAACTTAGTACTTACCTCTGAGCCAAATGATGTATCATATTATGCTTCAAGCTCTTCCTCAACTTCTTCGACACAAGCAATTCGTTGAAGATTGACTTCCCCATTTTGATTGGACAAGGGGCACGGTTGACTCTGAAATCATCTTTGGCTATTCTACTAATTTTCTATATCTTAGTTCTGTTATCTTTCTTGGGTTTAACTTTATGATTATAGAAATTTGGTTGCCTACATTTCTAAGTTAGCAGCATATATAGTCAGATGGTTTTCATATTTTTCATATTTTATTCTAGATTAAAACTCAAGATCAAATCAAGAGAATGCGAGAAACTTGTCGATTAAGCTGTCTTCTTCATCATTGCAACTTTTCAAGGTAGTTCACTCATTGATCTGTTTGTCATCCATTTAAATAAGGGTGAGGCTTTATGGTAAGATCCATTTATAAAGATAGTAACTGGTGACTTTTTCTGATAATCATAGAACATTTATTTTCATTTGTGCTACAAGTCTTCAAATCTTAGGCTAGTTATTAAAGCAAATTGTAACTTAAATTGAACCTTAGCAATAGTTTTCTTGCTTCTTCTACTATGTTATGCATTATTTTTCATATTATAGTTGCTCTTTCTAAATAGCAAGTGAAGTTTTAGATGATAAAAATACTCTTTTATGATTGGTCCATAGGATCATCCTTTTAATAGATATTAAGGGTGTACTATTAACACCTAATACAGATGTGAATCACGTAGGTTAGGGTTTCAACAAAGAACCATATCAGATTCATAAACTAACTCTATAACAGAATGCAGGTACACGGGCTAAAGAGGTTAAGCTGCTAAACATATTGAAGTATTAATGGAAGCGTGGGTAATGTTTGTAATAAAATTGCATGAACTATATCTACAAAATGCACGTAATATAATGTGTGTAGCGATAGATACCTATAATTCATCTTCCTTTTCAACTTATTTTCTTTTTTAAAAAAAGGCATATTGTAGAAGATAATAAGAAGAATAATGGCCAACCTATTGTTATTAAAGTGTGAAGCAGGTTATTGAAAGGCACAATCTATAGTCAAAGAACCTTGATAAGTTTGTTCATCCATCTTTTGAATTGCAAGTAATATGTTTCTCCCTGTGAAATTCTGTTTGCTTCTATAAGCTAGCTATTTTTAAGGTGATTTCTATGGTTCTTGCTGTGTTATGGCTTGCAATGATCCTTAGTCTAATTACTTCTCTCTCTCTAATTACTTCTATCTTAGAGTGTGATAAAAACAATGCCTGAGGGCAATATACATAGAGGAGATGCTGAATTTGGAGGTTGTCAGAATCACGCTTACTATCACAATGTACTCTTCCTGAACTATGGTCTACTAGTAACGTAATGATTCTAGAATGGATATGTATTCTTTTATTTTTCCTGAACATTAGAGAATTCGGACCACCCAATTGGACTTCAACTAGTATGTAAATTTTACTCTTTTAACTCTAGTAGTAAAATTTACCCTTTTTACCCTTTTAGTCAAAATGAAGTTAAAATTTTAGGAAGTATATACTTCCTTCTTACCCTTTTTTTATTGTTTTGCCTTCTGCAACTAGAGCTCATGTTGCCATTCTCAGCAATAAGTTTGTTGATGGTTTCTTGTGTTCTCGACTATAAGTGGTTATAGGAATGATGGAAGGTTGAGATTTGTAAAGTAAGTGAAGGACCTAGGTTTTATTTGAGGATGTTGCGAGCGTGCCTCCTGTAAATTTAAAGTCTTTGCACACTCTTGTAAATTTAAAGTCTTTGTTGTAATTGTTACAGTGGTTAATTCATTTGTTTTATAGTTATTTTCAAATATTACTTTCTACTCCTTTGTCAAATTCTCTAGAATGAATTTATTTTAGCTAATTTGTGCTATTATATACATATAAATATGTGTAATATATATAATATTTATTAACAAAAGTGTTAATTTAGTATAATAATATGCATATACATATTTTAAATTAATTTGTAAAATTTATTATTATAATATGCATGTGAGTGATCTTAAAAAAGATGCACAAAGCAAATTGTAAGTTTATTTTTTATTAAAAATGGTGGGAGTTTTTTATGTAAAAAACTGTTTAAAAGTGAAACATCGACAAAGAAAAGCATCTAAAAGTTTGCACAAAGTGTCTAAAATAACATTTATATGTCTAGGAAATTGTCAAAAATGTATGTTTTCGACAGTTTTCTTAGATACATAAATGTTATTTTAGACGCTTTGTGTAAACTTTTAGATGTATGTTTTCGACGCATTTATGTGTAAATAGATTTTCGACGCTTAAATGCGTGAAAATCTATTTTTTTAACGCTTAGATGCGTAAAAAATCTATGTTTTTTTGACGCATCTATGTGTCTAAGAAAATCGTCGAAAATAATTTTTATAACACTTGTTTTTTTACGCTTTATAAAGCCTCTAAAATTATTTTTAAGATGCAAAAAAGTGTCTAAAAACTCTACCTTTTGTGTCGTTAAACTCCATATTTTGTTGTAGTGTCTATAAGCTTTCTGCGCTAATATCCATCAGGTAGTCCTCAGGTTGATATGGTTGCGTCTCTTTGCTTTGTAATGCGAGGCAGTTGACAACTTCCTTCAATTGATCCACCTGGCTTGTTAAATTCTTAATTCTGGAACTTGTTTCTTATTGGAATTGCAAAGTTTTAGCAATATACACATTAACTAATTCTTCTAAGGATGTACTTGAGTCCTGATAGGAAGCTTCTGGTATGTACGGGAATTGTTGTGCTTCCTACAAACTGTAATGGAAGTAATTCGGCTGATTATCCCATCCATAACAAAAGTTAGGTTGATCAGTCCAAACATTGTTTTAGGATTGAGAATATGAATTAAAGAAAAAATTAATTCCATCTATTTTTTAAAATTTTTGTAAAACAGAAACACGAAACAAAATAAAGAAAGAATCATGAAATAATTGAAAAGAAACTAATTACGAATAAATATATACAAAATACTAATTAAAATCACAAATAAAAACTAAATGTCGCACTCCTTGGTAATGACGCGATAATTGACTAGCGCATTATAACGCTAGTCAAAATAAAATAACTATAACACTACTGTAGCAGCTGTGAGTCTAGGTCGATCCCACAGGGAATGTTCGATTAGCTTATAAAACGAAATTAATTAATATTTAGGTAATTGGTAGGGGGGTTGATTTAATAAGAAAACAAATAAAATAAACTTAAAAAAACAAATTAAAGAAAACATGAAAAAAATGATAAATTGGGGAATTCGGTTCGGCCTACACCCTAATTAAACACAATTCATTGATTTGTCGTTCTTTTATCTCTCTTACCAATTATCAGTAGTAGATTAACAACAAGCTCTATTAATCCCAATTTTTCCTTAGATCCTAGTTAATTACAAAGCACTCGTTAATCGTTTATTAACCCTAGCTATCAGGAAACTTAGAATAAACTCTCTAAGTTTATCTAGAAAACTGTATTATGAATTAAAAAATAAACCAATCTAGGTAATAATCACACAAGCTTGGATTATTTAACCTATGGTATGTTATATCTAATGATTCAAGACCTTCAGTGGCTACACATGAATTGGGAATACAACGATTACGTATTGCATTTGATTCTAGCAACAGATTTTCATGAAAAATGATTCAATAGAGGTTTAAAAATATCATCATTCAATACCAAATCCAATAAAAAAGAAATAACAAAACAATAAAAAATTGCTTAAACCAAGTCATCGGCATCGATGTCGCCTCCAAACCATTGTCAGGATATTTAGCCTTCCATGTGTCTCCCAAGAAAAAGCTTAAGCCTCATGAAATCATCCTCAGCCAAAACTCCTTCAGTTGTCTTCACTTTGCCGCAACCTTCTCCTAGCTACTATTCATTGATGGGACAATTAAAAATTGGTGGGCCAACGCAGCTATTCACTCCACTCCTCTCCCATTAGTCTCTTGTCTAGCTTCTCTCATGCTTCTCTGCTCACCTACTGTTCTTCTCTCACTATAGCTTTGACGTGACAATTTAATTCATAGTTTTCGATTCACTCCTACTATTCACACAACTCTTCTTGTTTTCTTTGCCGCCCAACCCTCTCTCGTAGCTCCTCTTGCAAGCCGGGCATCGTTCTCTCTTCATACCCTCTACTATTTTTACTGATGGAATAATTTAATTCAATCATTTTTGATCCACTACTTTTGTTCACATATAACCCTTCAGTCGAAAACTTATGGAAATGTTTACGTTTCGACGTGGTCCGTATGAAACTCTTGTCCTCAGACGTTGATGGTGATGTCATATTGCTGGATTTTTAAAATCTAATTGAGCTGCGTTTTGGAGCAAAGAGAACCTGCAAGGATGGTGTCGTTTGGTGTTCAAGAAAAGTTCCTAGGGCTACATTGTGGGCAGCCTTCCTAACTCCTAATGGCTTCAAAACTTCATGCTTTAATCTTATATTTGTATTCCATCATTAAATCTACATGTAAAATCAATAGGAAGACAAAATGAGCAATTAAACACAAAAATTAGAAATGAATTCAAATGAAATAACATATAAAAATATAGCAAAATCCATTCATATCAGTGTACTTGAGAGTTTTGAGTTTTTACTTGGTATGGTTATTTGGTATGTTATTTTATTTGCTATTAACATGGTGAGTAAAAAGTTCAATCTAAATCTATGTACATTAATGCTACTATAAAGCAATTAGAAGATGTGAGAAATATAGAGATGAAGAGTGTGGCTCTAGTATAAATATTGCTAAAAGTCTTGCACTTAAGATGAATACAGAGTCTACATTTCCAACTAGACATTGTATTATTGGGAAAAGCCAATTTGATGAAATTAACCATAATGGAAAAATACAACCAGCTGAGGATTCTTTCAGAGTTAATTACTTTCTAGTTTTCGTAGATATGGCAATTGCTTCGTTGAAGAATAGATTTGAACAATTAACAACGTTTGATAATATTTTTGGATTCTTATTTGATTCAAAGAAGTTAAGGTTATTGGATGATAATGAATTAAGAGAATGTTGTACTAATTTTGCAACGACTTTTTCTTATGATAATGTGTCAGATGTGGATTTAGATTATCTTTTTCTAAATTAAAATGTTGCAAATGACTTTGCCAAATGAGTTAATATCATCAGTTGAAAGTTTAGAATTTGATAAAGCTATAGATTGTTATCCAAATGTTTCAATTGCTTATCGAATTCTATTGACCATACCTATGACTGTAGTAGCAGCTAAGTGAAGTTTTTTAAAGTTAAAATTATTAAAATCTTACTTGAGGTCATCAATGTCACAAGAAGGGCTAAATGGTTTAATTATGTTATGTATTGAGAAGGATATGTGGGACAATATTGATCTTGAAAATATTATTAATGATTTTTCATCTAAAAATGCATGGAGAAATTGTTTTTCATAAATCATGATCCTCTCTGTCTATTTGTTAGTGCAATTCTCTTACTGTTTTACAGTCTATTATTATTGTTTGATTACTGTTATTGCCATTTTGTTGTTACTATTACTATTTTTAGTGATTTTATTGTTAATGATATATGTAATATTATTAGCTGATGTCATGATCATTTAATATTTGGTTGAGTATATAGACTTATAAATTGAGTCATTTACATTTCATGTAAATTTGAATATTGTCTATTTATTGGGGCCTCTTTTTTATTTCACCCAGGGCCTATAAAACGATAAAAACAACCCTGAAAGTATCTTTTGCCTTTGTATTGGGATGAAGAGGGTATAAGCTTTATTGAAGGCCCAGAATAGATTCAAGACACTGTTGATAAGGTTAAATTGGTCCATAGTAGAATTAAAGAAGCATAAGGTAGCCAAAAAAGTTATGTAGATCAGCACCAGCGGGATATAAAGTATTGAGTGGGAGATAAAGTGTTTCTAAGAGTATCACCTTGGCGCGAAGTGCTAAGATTCGGTAAAGGGTAAGCTAAGCCCTAGATACATTGGTCCATATAAGATTATTGAGAGAATTACACTATTGGCCTATAAGTTAGCACTACCTGCTGAAATGGATCAGATTCACAATGTATTTCATGTCAATATGCTCAGGAGATATCAGTCTGATCCAACGCAAATATTACGAACTCAAGAAGTTAAAATTGCAAGTAATTTGAGTTATATAAAGGAACCAGTCAAAATAATGGGCTATCAGATGAAACACTTGAGAAATCCAGGGATCCCATTAGTGAAAGTCTTTTGAAGGAATCATTCAAGTGAAGAAGCTATATGGGAAAAGGAGGAGAACATGAGGAGATAATACCTTACCTATTTGATTAATCATGTAAGAATTTCTAGGAAGAAATTTCTTAAGGGGGAGAATTGTAATATCACGTTTTTCCATACTAAGGGACATAGGGCCCTAGACCACTGAAAATGAGAGATAGTATTGAGTAAATTATGAAGTGCATTGCATTCACATACATACCATTAACATATACACATATTAATTTTGATTTTTGTACACATTGCAAAGACTGTATATGCACTCAATTGACATATTTCGGGTATGAAAGATTTAAAATGATTATGATGTGAATTGTCAATTTTATATCTTGAACTTTGTCTGATGGTTTCAATTATCAATTTAGAATTCATTTGTTAAAATTGAGAGATTTATAAAATTATGTGCATTTTTAGACTAGAAAAAATGTCAAGTGGCAAGATAAATTGATTCGTGGTAGAAGAAATAAGCGACATATGGTAGTATAGATAAATGACACATGGCTTTAGGATTTTTTGGCAAATGGCATAGAAAATTGGGTGACAATTGGTATAGAAATTGGGAGACAAATGGATTGATTATTAAAAGATATGTAGTAGCATAAGCAAAATACATTAGCATAGTTATTTATGTGTTAAATGTCTTGTCATGACACCCACCAAGCTTATAACCCACACATATTCATTTGAAAGACCATCGTCTTTCATTTTCACTAAATGCTCTCATCTTCTTCATTTTCTTTCTTCTCTTGATCTTACAACACTCTCATCCTCACCTTTACCATGTTGAACTTTGCTATCATCTTTCACTAGCCACTCGAAGATGTTGTTGCTTTCACCTTGTTAATGAAAACCTAGCCTATTCTACCTTGAATGTTGGATGATCGTGCAAGTGGAGGAGTTAGGTTTTTTAGTGATTTGAAGAGGCTTTAGAATTAAACAAGCATGTTAAATCTTTATCTTCGTGGTTTGTTTTAATATAAGCATTTATGATGATTGTGTAAGGTTCGATTGATAGTGAAAACGGTGTGTGATGAGTGTAGAAACTTTGATGAAAGAATGATACACTTGTGTTCTATTTTGGGTGTATGAAAAACATAAGTTATGTATGAAAGACATAAGTTATAAGTTGTTATGTGGATGAAATAGATTGGGATATAAAGTATAATGAAGGTGAAATTTATGCTTAAGAAAGGTGTTTGTGTAGTGTTCTTGAAATAAGAAGAATTAAGAATTATGTATGATAATGACTGATGATGTTGTGTTCTGTTTTTATATAGATGATAAACCATAGTTTATGGATTGTTTCATTATTGTTCTTAAGAAGAAATAGAGGTAAAAATGATGAGGACATGAAGTTTAAATGATGAACTATGAAGAAGATATGTTCAATATAGGAGGAAAGAGTTAAAATTTGGAAAAGTTAGGATTATACACGTATGATGAGATTAAATGAATGATAATGAATCATTTGAGTAGAGTTTTGTGAGATTTAATGTAACCAATATGGTAGTTATATTAGCATGAACATAAATGAACATGAATTCTGAAAATTTTGAAGTGTTAATGATGTTTTTAAGTATGTGCAATTCGAATAGAAATAAAGGACGAAAGGTAGAGCACGATTATGGCCCTCATCCCATGACCGTGGCCAGTTGCACTAGCTTCTGTCACGATTATGGCAAGGTCCACCACGATCGTGGGAATAAGTCTAAAAGGATCATTTCAGTTTTGTGTTCTTGTTGACTCAACTAAAGATAAGTCACTCTAAATTGGTGTACTTGGACTTGATTAAGGCTTGGAATGAACCTAATTTGATGCTTGAATAATTGATTAAAGTGTTGGATATATTTAGGTTGACAATTGATGTTTTAACTTAGGAATTAATTGATGATATCAATGTATATAAAATCTGGAAATTTAGAGTCATTAAAAGAATAAAAGTGTTCTTAGAAATGCTAATACGATTCAAAGAAGATGAACAGTGTGAATTAAGTAAGAACGAATGAGAAATTCGATATTGTGTGATCATAAAATGCTAGAATAACATTAGTGAATGAATGATTGATAAAATTAGAATAATCAAGTATATTTAAGGTATAAACCTAAGTGCAAGCAAGACATTTACAAGTTGTAATGGTTTGAATGATCAAGACTTATGATTAAGGACACATATCTAGGAAAGTCATTGAGCATGCATTGTACATAACATATATAAATATGTGTATGATTGAATACTTATATGATTGAACAATTTAGTAATGTGTAACTATGTGTGTATTGCATTGTTTAGACACTTAAGTCAAATGCCAGCATTCAAACATTGTTGGTTCGTCGAGGCAATAGCTATCCAGAGCTTACTGTGAGTCAACCTAGATGTTTCTCACTAAGATTGATTGTATTTGCTTAAAGTTCAATTATTGAACTGATATTTATGTGAATGTGATAATTCCAGACATTGATGGTCCGAGAAGTTTGATAATTGAGATTGCATTGGAAGTGTTCATAATTGAATGTGAATCGGGAAAAATAAATGTTCTCAAAAAAAATATTGAATGTCGAACTTAGGTTTGATGAAAATGTAAAAGTGACTGTACATGATGAATGAAAGTGATTGATTGCATAAAATGTGAAATGACACTTCTCATTAGATTGAAATGCATGATCAGATAAAGAAAGTTGTGACTAGAGTGGCCAATGAAAAAGAGCTTAAAGCTCATAAATGTGTATAAATACCCATACGCTTTGTATTAAAATGAGTCTGGTATTTACAACGAATATGGGACAGTTATTAAAGAGTCAAGTATCTACAATAGATACGGGATAGTTAAAAAGGCTCTCAGTCACAACAAAATAATAACGAAAGTGGAGTCTCATGAGCATTGGCATATCAATTTGATATGTGTTATATGAATGTTTAAAATGAACTATTTGAACTATTCTGAAATGAAATGTTACGAGATATTTAGTAATTGTGATGTGAATTGTTTGTAAATTAAATTGTGATTTGTCCTTGTGATTTGATATGATTGAGCACATTAAGGATGGTTCAATCACTGAGTTCGCAAAACTCATCAAAATTACAACATTGATTTTTAGGTACGAGAGAGGAGACGTAGTTATTAAGACACTCTAGAAGAAGTCTAGTGCATCGTTTTTGGACTTAACGAATGGCTCAAAGGTCGGTCAACTGATACTTTGGAGTTTAGATAGAATGTTTTTGTATAGTTCCTCATTCATGTAGAATGTTGAAAAAGAGTAGTAAAGTCTTATATGTTTTTAATATTGTATATATAGATTTTGTAGTGAAATGCTACAATGTAAAATATATTCTATAAATGATATGAGGAGTTCAGTCTTCGTAATTACTGATGTTATGTATGATGTCATAAAAAGTGAATGTGCTTGCTCTAATATGTCACTTTCATAGGGTATGTTCCTGAATGTCCTTGAGATGTTCATATTAGCCCCGGGTCTCCGTTCTTATTTGATGGAGACAAGGCGCCAAAAATTAGGGTACTTTTAAAATAAAAATAATCATAATAAAATTAATATCAAAATAAAAAGAATTTAATTCCTTGGTGAGAGTAGAACAAATACACAAACAATTTAATCAAAATAGCCTAGAATCACTTGGACATGAAAATAAATTAAAAGAAATGATGAATTAATATAAACAAATAATAATAAAATAAAATAAAATAAATAATTTACTAAATAATTATATAATTAAATAAAATCATAAAAGGATTAAGAACAATTACCCAACAATTTAAATAAATTAACATAGAAAAAATGAACATGAAAATAAATTAAATTAGGCATTAAAACGAATAATTTACAAATGAATAACGAAAATAAAATAGAAAAACAAAAGGAGAAGAGTCACATGCATGACTCTTAATTCTCACGCCCATGAGAAATACAAGCAAAAGTCACAAGCATGAGAAAAATTTCTCATGGTCGTGACTGATACTGGCAAAGGGGCGTCGCGATCATGCTTATGCACGATCATGACATTCCTATAAAAATATAAAAGTCGCGATCGTGACATTCCTATAAAAATATAAAAGTCGCGATCATGCTTGTGCATGATCACGACGAATGATGAACAGTGGCAGAAATTCGAGATTCGTTGCGATTGTGCCTAAAATTTTGGGATTGTCGTGATCGCAACGTCTCTGTTGCGCACACCCAATTAAAAACTTCATAACTTTTAATCTAGAAGTTTGAAAATTACATACTTTATATCATTGAAAATCTAAGAGAAAGATCTACAACTTTCATGAAGACAATTTCGTCAAACTTTGTTTTGATCAATATAGTTTATTCCTTGAAGTTTCAGAACACACTTTTTATTCCTTTATTCTCTTATTTTCTCCCTACTGTCAATACTTCTATAAAATTTTCAAAGACCCGAAAACCAACAATACAAACCATACACACAAAACTCCCATCTTAACCAATTTACTTCAGAAAAATCTATTCAAAAGTCCTCATCAACTATCAATTTTGTTCCCAACCGAAAAATATAGCAAATTCGTCAGAATAAAAATTAGACATGAACAAAAGGCATTCTTCAACTCTTGTTGTCATTCATTTTTCAATTAAAATAGAGTAGGTGCATTACTCCAATTACAAACAAAAGTCACATCAATAGCATAAAACAAAATACAACATTGATATTCATGCCTAACTTGCTTATAAAGCTACCAAAATGATCCAAACTAACTTAGTTACAAATGAAATATTTCTTGGAGATTTCTGAAGTTTTGTAAGGTTCACTGATCTGCTATTTCTTCACCTAAAGAATGGAAAAATTATGGGTGAGCTAGAAAGCTCAGTGGCTAATATATTTATAGCTATTAGTGACGAACCACACACATTTCATAACATATTCATATCTTTCAAGCTTCTTAAATTTTCTACTTTTCACCAATACGTAAATGCAGTATCTTTCACTTAAACATGATATCAAATTCATAAAACATATTTTTCTCACGTTCACAATGAGTAAAAGCAAGCATTTAAGTATACTTACAAATAAATAATTTCAGCTCTTCATCATAAAAACTATAAATATATTACCCACCTATTTACTTGATATTTCCAATATCAAGTTTCTCTCCTCTTCTTCTTGCCTTCGATAATCTTGGTTCCCTAGGAACAAATATATTTTCATTTAATCATCATACACGAATAAAGCTTCAATAACCTTAAATATTCATGAATGTGCTTAAACTTAATTTATTCTTGATTTTTCTAACTAGAAGAACTAAGATCTAGTTAAGGTTTCTAAAAATCTAAGGAGAAGAATTTTGATTCTCTGCTTTTCTCTTCAATTTCAGCGCATAACATATCGTCTCTACTTCCTTCTTCTACTAAAGCAAGAGGAAAAGATACGAAATACCTAAATTGTTTTCAGCTGAACCCTTTTATTTCTTCTTCTTTCTCCTTGCTCTTTCCTTCTTTTTTCTCCTTGCTTCGGTTTTCACCTTCTCTCCTTCTAGTTTCTTCTATAAATTTCTCTCTTTTCCTTTTTTAACACTCACAACTCTCTTCTCTTGTTGTCTTATTAGTTTAAGACAAAATTTTAACCTTCCTATCTTACCCTTTCTTATAAAATCTAATTCCTCTTAACTCCTTATTTAATTCTAACTCTTCCTTTTGATCTATACTTCCACACGAAAATAATAAAAGGCCAAATTAAACTCAATAAATTTTCTAATTCATGAATTCTACTTATATTCATGCTTGCAAATTTAGTAAAAAATAATTCTGAGAAAATTCGGGGTCTAACAGTTCAGGTATGTGCCCCGTAGGAGTAGGGTGTTACATTCTATTGCCAAGGCTTTATTGAAACAAGCTAATCTACCAACCAAATTTTGGGGCAACACTAGCAAAAGTGTTAAATTAGAAGAGTCCTTATTAGGTCTTGTATTAAAAAAAAACTTGATTATACTCAGATTAAAGTTTTTAATTGTTTGGGTTATGCGATGAATGTCAATCTTCACTAAGATAGGTTTGATAGCAAGGTTTTTCCAAGGGTGTACTTGGGAGGGTCTCTAGGACAAAAGGGGTAGAAAATATACAAAATGGAAACACATAGATTGGTGTGTCTCCATATGTGACATTTTACAAGGAACAATTTCCTTATATGTCTAGTTACACTCCCTAAAATGAGAATGATCTTCAACTAACCACTGTTTTACCTAACAGTTTTAATGTTGATTCATTGCAAATATCTCAACAGGAGACCGCACATTCAGAATTTGCTGAGAATAATGATCTTCATGGCTCACATATTCATATGGATGTATAGCAAATTTCATAATTCTCAAGTTATCGCATGCAAATTCTCAGATAACAGAAAATGGTAATCCTTCTATTGAAAGAAATTTGTCATAACAACCTATAACTCAAGCTGTTATACGAAGACATTCAAGTAAACCAAGCACACCACCAGCTTGGCTATCAAAGTTTGTTGTTAATCAGAGTCACATTGATGCTTCCACAGATGTATTTCAGTACACAGATACTCACTCAGTCTTCCTTGCTAATATTACAAAGATCCTTAAACCAAGAACGTACCATGAGGCAAAGGTAGACCCAATTTGGATCAAAACAATGTAGGAGAAGCTAAAAGCTTTAGAGAGGAATCATATTTGGCATTTGGTTTCATTGCCAAAAGGGAAGAGAGCTATTACATCTAAATAGGTGGTCAAGGTTAAATATGCCCCTGATGGATTAGTTTCTCGATACAAGGCTAGGCTGGTAGCTTGAGGATATGATAAAGAGTTTGGCATTGATTATCATGATAGCTATTCCCTTATCACCAAGGCAGTCATAGTCAGGGTGTTTTTGTCAATCGCAGCTTCGAATTGATGGTCAATACATCAAGACATCAATAATGCTTATTTGCATGGGTCAATTAATGAGAAAATTTACATGCTTCCTCTAGATGGCTACACCAAGGCAAATAAGAATCAAGCCTGCAAGCTTTCAAAGTCACCATATGGATTGAAGTAGGCAAGAAGACAATGGAATAAATCTTTTACTAACAAGCTTCTGCAAATGCGATTTGTGAAATCAATCCATGATTACTGCCTTTTCCCCAAAAATACATCAACAAACTTTATAGCTCTTATAGTCTATATTGATAATGTTCTTGTTACAGGCATTTCCATCCAGCTAATCCAGGATGTGAAACAACAGTTGGAAGCTTGTTTTACTATCAAGGACATAGGAGAGGCCAAGTTTTTTGTTTTAGGGATTGAATTGGCTAGATCACAACAAGGGATATTAATTTTGCAGATGAAATACATTCATCACTTAGTTCAAAATACAAGATTCTTGAATGCATAACCAGTCACCAATCTCTTTCCTACAAAGGTTCAACTGACTGTTGATTTTGAGTTGTATGATAAACCAAGGAGTTATCGAAGGTTAGTGGGCAAGTTGATGTATCTATCTTTTACCAGGACTAATATATCTTTTGTGACTCAACACTTGAGTCAATATATGAATGCTCCCATAAGGATTTAGATGGATACAACCTTGCACATTGTTAAATACTTGAAGGGTATTGATTTTATAGGGTTGTTTTATGCTATTAACAATGGCTTTGATTTGCAAGCCTATTGTAATTCCGATTGGGGGAGGTTCAAAGTTACTCGACGATTGATGATAGGATACTGTTTATATCTTAGATCGTCACTGGTTTCATAGAAATCCAAAAAGCATAATACTATTAGTAAAAGTTCAGCAAAGGCTGAGTACTGTGCTATGACTACAACCTCTTGTGAATTGAAATGGTTGACATATCTACTTGGCGAGTTTAAACTTAATCTTACCCTGCCTATACCTTTGTTCTGTAATAATCAAGCTGCTATTCATATAGCAGCCAATCTTGTCTTTCATAACGCATGAAGCATGTCGATATTGACTGTCACATTGTAAGGAAACACTTGGTTTCAGTTTTTATCAACACACCTTATGTTTCTTCCTTTGGTCACTTTACCAAGCCTTTAACTTCAACATTAGCCAAGATGAAGTTATTTCAATGTACTTCATCTTGAGGAGGGGGTGTTGGTTTCAGGCGTGGTTATGGAAATGCAATAATAATCAACATGTTAGTTAGATGAGCTGGCGTGGAGGGAAATGTAGCCAAAGAAGTTGAGGAGTTGTTGTAATTAGTTACAAGTCTGTTATGATTCTAACATATTTGATTTTAATGTAATAGATTAGATTATAGTACTTCCTGGCTTATTCAGCACGAGCTATCTGTATAAATACATTATATCAATTTTCATCATCAAATATACAATTCAACATATTCTTCTTCTTTCTTTTATACTAAGACAGATTAATCTTTGTTGTTAAAATGGTCACAGTATCATAAGACAATTTTAAATTTTTTCCTCAGACCTTAAAGACATAAGTCATTACGGAGTCAGGCAAAATCTTAGACAGATCATGAAACCCTTTTTATCGGACCACTAGGTAACAAATAATTATTTTTCTCTCTTTTTTGTTGTTTAAAAATATGTAAATGGCCTTGTAAGTTTGTTTAAGAGTAGAAATAAGTCATTACTTTTATATGGACGTATTAAGAATGTTATGATGTTTTATTACTCAAATACCTAAGTCAAAAATTCAAGTCCAGGCCCAACCTCAATTCCAAGCTCAAGCTTGCACTGATCTACCCTTGCCTGAAATGTATGTCCCCTTATAATTGATCCGACTATGTGTAGTAATAACAAACAAAGGTACAAACCTGGAATAAGATCTAAGAATATAGATGTACCGAAACGTACTATGGGACATCACTAAGTTGCAACTATTAACGTAAAAATAAAAGGAAATTAACTTTAGTTTGAAAGGAAGACATAGCTTTGAATTGAAAGCCCTTTTCTTGAATACTCAACTTTCTAGAATCAGCCCTCTTGTTTCAGTTATGATATTCCTATTATATTTTATTAAATCTCATTCATACGTTAATAATAGAATCTATATAAATATATATATATAATTTAATAGAGCATAATTCAAATAGAATAATTATTGCAGAAAATTTTACTTACAACTTTCCATCCTTGCCTTTAAAGAGACCATTCGCACGTGCTTACACCAGATTTGGAATTAGGATTTCGTTCAGACAAAGAGTACACGTGTCGGGCCACCCTCCGATGACCCACACACTCTTCTTTGTCTAGGACTCTTATCTTGGGTTGGGTGACCTTTTCCCCCTCCTTCTTATGCCCTTCTCTCCTCACTTAGTCTACTCCCTCTCACTTTGACCGTCAAACCTAATCTTCACACTTGACACGAACACCTCAATTCGGATTCTACCATCCGAAACTTAATCAATCCACGGTTCTTCTTCCCCCCCACCCTCAAAACCATTGATGCTGTGAAAGAATTCATAGACATGGAGAAGGAGAATCAAGAGAATTGTAAGTACATGGGACGGGCCTTTGATGACATGAGCGTCAATGACGTCTCCTCTGCATTTAGCGACTGTAACAGCGACAGATCCGGCGAGTTCACGTCGACGTCGTCTGAGAGCCGGCGTCTGTTGATTGCCTGCGCGACGGAGGATTCCGAAGACGTGATCCGACAGCTCATATCGGATCTCGGATCCTGCTCGATTGACGATCGAAAGCAAGCCGCAATGGAAATTCGTCTCCTCGCCAAGAACAAACCAGAGAACCGCCTCAAAATCGCAAAAGCTGGAGCAGTTAAGCCGTTGATTTCGCTAATCTCGTCGCCGGACGCACAGCTTCAGGAGAACGGCGTCACCGCCATTCTTAACCTATCGCTCTGCGACGAGAACAAAGAACTGATAACTTCATCGGGAGCGATCAAGCCGTTGGTTTGGGCTCTGAAGACAGGGACATCAACGACGAAAGAGAACGCCGCGTGCGCGCTTTTTCGGCTCTCACAAGTAGAAGAGAACAAGACGGTAATCGGACGTTCTGGGGCGATACCCCCCCTCGTGAATCTTTTAGAAACCGGAGGATTTCGCGCGAAAAAAGACGCATCAACTGCTTTATACATTCTGTGTTCCGTGAAGGAGAACAAGATTAAGGCCGTGGAATCGGGAATCATGAAACCGTTGGTGGAATTGATGGTTGACTTAGGGTCAAGCATGGTGGACAAGGCAGCTTTTATATTGAGTCTATTGGTTTCATTGCCGGAGGCGAGAAAGGCTCTAGTGGAGGAAACGGGAATTCCTGTTCTCGTGGAGATAATCGAGGACGGTTCTAGAAAACAGAAGGAGATTGCAGTGGGAATACTGTTGGCGTTATGCGAGGACAATCCAGTATACCGTGCGATGGTGGCGCGTGAGGGAGCGATACCTCCGCTTGTCGCGTTGTCGGAGTCGGGCACAAGTCGAGCAAAGCAAAAGGTGAGCCATGTTCTGTTTTCTTCGGTAGTTCCCTCGGTGGCTGCAAACGTGGCAAGGGACAGAATGTGTTTTTTTAATAGAAATAAGTTTCAAAGTTTCAAATGATTGCCCACGTCAGTCACTTCTTTTCAATACAATTTGCCAATGGAAATATCCGGAATTTTTGGACGTGGGATTTTATTGTTTGACAATATGAAGTGGCCAATGCGTAAGGCGTGTTTGGTTTTATTTTTGGTTCAAATATGTGAGCTTCTGTAACTAAAATTATAGTTATGGTTTGTGTGGACAGGCGCAGGCGCTCATAGAACTCCTACGGCAGCCAAGAGGCGTCAACCCCGCTTCTGGCAGAGCATCCGATGTGTCAGTATGAGCTAACTCTACCACGTACCCATCTGTAAGCATAAAACGAGATAGCGAAATACCCAACAAAGAAACACAAATCAAGTTGTGTATAGTTTTGTAATATCTGTGATAAGTGGTTGAGTTTGGTACGAAACTTTTATCGAATGCTTTATGGGTTTCCTTTCCTCGTAGCATATCACAATGGAATATTTATGTTGGCTCAACAGCAATACTGTGGAATTGGTTTTAACAAAAGAGATCAATCTCTAGTGCTTTTGTGTCGAAAGATTAGAGCGCCGTAGGGGGAAAGAAAGAGCTTTACAAGTATGGGTTGATGGTGCGAAGGAATTATGATTTTGATGATTCCATTTCCACGAGCAACTCGTGCATGTTATTAATATGACAAATAGAATAGAAGGTATGAATGAGCAACTTCCATTCATATGAAATTCAAATAATTATCCGCCATCATTGCTGGCCACGTCGTCGTTAGTCCAAACGTCTCAATCTGGGTCCCATCTTTGACGGCTCAATGGTCGATGTCGCGAGCTCTGTTCTGTTGTTTCTCTTATACTAATCCCACTCTCACTTTAGTGCCGCTCTTTATTAGAATTCAGAAACCCCACCTTTAATTTCCAAGTGATATAGCTTTTTGCCTCTGGGGTCTCCACTTAATTCCGTCTCTGTGTTGGAATGAGAGATCAATGGACCGCACGAAAATCAGTAAGAACCCAATTAGCATTCACAAAACACAGGGTCCTAGTTAAGAAACTTGTATGTCACTCGCCCTTAATTTCACCCGACTAGAACAGAGCTTTTTCTTTCTTAAGTTGACAATTCAAGTTCATGTGCAAGCAAAGATAGGAGTGAAATAGAGTAGAAGAATATTTCTATATATTCCCTCTTTCTTTTCAGTTATAGATTTGCTTTGACGAAGTGGAGTAAGCATTTGTGCAATGCTTTCTTATGGTGGGAAGGAGTGGTAAGAGTCGTAGAAGAAGAAGTCTACGGTTAACAGTTAAATTGGTTGGTGGTCTGTTGCATCAAAACGATTGATGAGAAACTTAAAAATCTAAAATTCCATCATATGGAATTCAATCACTGGCGGGCCACGATCCCATTAGTGGTTATTCTTGTTCATCTTCACCAGATATTTCTTTAACTTTTAAAATAAATTGTCAATTCTATTCACAACTAACCAATTAATTTACCCTATCTTTTGGTTATTGATGTGGACTAAAACAACGAAATAAAATTCCACCGAGCCCCACCAACTCGTGTAGTAAAGCTTCCAATGGGACTTCAGCAAACTCAAGCTGATTAAAACAATTGAAAACTTTTACTTTCGCTCAAGCTGTGGTGTCATAAAAAATAACGGAAGTATCATTAATATATTCCCGATTATGGATTAAATATCAAGCGTATAAAATCAAATTAAACTCTACAAATCGTTTGAGTTTACAAAATTTAAAGTTAAATTATTTTTATAAATAACTCAAGTAAATAAATTTTATTTTAATCTCTTATATAATGTTTATTGAAAATTATTATATTTTATTAAAATAAATAATTAAAAATTTTATAAATTAATATTTATTTTAATATGTTTTAAATTATTAAAACAAATTTTATTTAAAATTTATATATTTGAAGATATAAATTATTTTATTTTTTAATTTAATATCAGAATTAATTATAAAAATTGAATTAACCAACGAAATTAAATTATTCATAATTCTTATTAGTAACTATTATTAAATTTTTAATTTTTTTCATTACTCACAAATTTTAAGGGAAATTTATCCTCCAAAAGTATCATACCTTTTGATACTATAAACTTCTTAGCTTTTAGATTATATATCTTTTTTTCCGTATAGAATATCCTATAAGAAATCAAGGTGAAGATTTTGGTTGAAATTTGTCATATTTCTATCCCTTTAGGTGAGCATAACATAAGCATCCTACAGTTCTCAAGGTATTCATATCAGGTTTTCTTTGATAAAGAATTTCACATGGAGCTTTGAAATTTAAAGTTGTCGTGGGTGTAAGATTTATCAAAGGTGTAGTTTCTAAAACACACTTCCTCTAAAGCTTGGTACATAAATTGCTTTGAAAACGAAGCTATAGCCAAATTATGAAAATGTCTATCTTTACACTACATAACCCTATTTTGTTAAGGAAGTAAGTTTTTTAATGCAAAATGCCATGCTACATAAGGATATTAACAAAGGGACCTCCAATAAATTCCATGCCATCATCCATTCTAACCATTTTGAGTTTACTAAATTGTATAATGATCATTTTGAAAAGGATTAGAAGATATAAGAAACCTCACTTCGTTTTCATCAAATACACTAATGTACTTCTACTAAAATCATTTACAAAAGTAAGGAAATATGATGCACCATATTATAAAGACCCCATACACTGTAATGAATTAAATAGAAAAATTTTAAGTGCTTTTCTGGTGTTGAAATTAAAGGGTAATCGGGTTTGCTTAAGAGGGATGACTTATTCGTTGATGCCACAATGCAACTAGATCAAGGCTTCTCGAGGTCATTGTCAAAGAGAATATTTTACTCTTCATTATGAACCTTGAGTTCCCTTGAACTAATACAACCAATTCAATGCTTAACTTGTCCAATCTTTGATATAGTAGTTAGGTCTTGCAAATAAAAATGTATTCAAGGAAAAAAATCACAATTTAGATCTTCAATCAACTTGCCTATAGAAATTAAATTGTATCCAAACTGCGGCATGTATAAAACCTTTTTCAACTCAATTTCTTAAGTCTAAGTCTATAATCCCCTTTGATTTTAGACTTATTGGAATTTTGTTAGGTAATGCTACATTATATTTTTCTCCTATAACACATATAACATGCTTTAATACACTGTCTTGATAAGTAAAGTGGTATGAAGCCTTTGTAGCCATGATCTATGATTTGAAAGAATTTGATGTTACATTACTAACAAAATTGGCCATTTTAGTTGCAAACTTTTTTATTTTGTGCAAAGTCAAGAGCTGATTATATTGCTCCACTATCAAACCTAGAATATCATAATTATCTGCTCCCTCTTACTCATATAGTAGTCCTATATAATCACCTCCAGTTCTTGCGGCATTTGTTATATTTCTTGCACTAGACTTTTTGTAACACCCCATTCCTAACTGATATATGCACGTGTGTCCATCAGATACACGTGTATATGCCTATCAGAAATGACATGTTAACTATCTCACCTTCACTGTA
>JAOSBN010000006.1:5362712-5378009 GCA_027563595.1 Erythroxylum suave | reverse complement strand
CTCAACATCTCCTTCAAAACCTCAAGCTAAATCTAGCCCTCCAAGCTTGCAAGATTGTCACAAAGTAAAGGCAAAAACATAAACAATAAAAATCTGGTGCTTTGACTATCTTGTAAAGGTTAAACATATGATGTTGATTTGGTCATCTAGCAAGGTTGAACCCAAACTATAGAGTTGTATGTTAGAAACAACTTTCGGTGGAGAAAGGAGAAGAAGATGGTGGATTGTTCTAGCAACAACGTAGCTTAATTCAACTAGGTGCAAGCTGTCTCCAAACTACCTTAAAATGTGTCATTTGGTATGTAAGTCATTTATCACCTCCTTAGGCTGCTATATGTCTCCTAACTACTAGTTCATTTGGCATTCACTCATGCTACCATTTGTCAACTAATTAAGCATCCTACATGTTATACAATAATTGGTCCATAGAAACTTTTTTTAATCCAAAAATACTCCAATTTTTTTCAAAAATTTCTAAAATTTACCAAAAATTTCGAAATACACCCAAAATGACCAAAACACAATTTAATTATATTTAACAACTCAATTGTACCCGAAAAATGTCAATAAATGCATGTACAATCATATGAATGTGTAAAAATGTGCATGTCACAAATAACTTATGCATGAGGTGCATTTTCCTAATTTCACAGAAATTTCTCATAATTTCTTATTCTATCCTTAACATAGGTAACGGAATATTATAATTCTCCCCTCTTAACAAAAATTTCGTCCTCAAAATTCTTACCTGAATAATTAAATAGGTAAGGGCACTGTCGCCTCATATGATCCTCAATTTCCTATATTGCTTCCTCAGTTGAGTGATTTCTTCAATGAACTTTCACTAATAGAATCACTCTGTTTCTCAACCGCTTTGTCTTATAACCCACTATCTTGATTGGCTCCATATAACTCAAGTTGCTATCAATCTCAATATTTTGGGCCTATATTGGGAGTGTTTTGATTTGAATTTAATTTAATTTGTTAAACTTTCAATATTATTGAACTATTTATGAGTTGTTTCTGGATTCCGAACCTGAGGTTCGAGGAGTTTAATAGTCGAGCATGTATTGGGAGTATTTTGATTTGATATGAATTCAAAATTTGATTCTCAAATAAAGTTGAATGCCAGACTTAGGTTCGATGATTGTGAAATTTTATCTGAGCATTTGTATAACATTGTGATATATGAGATATTTAGAAGTTGTTGCATGTCATTAAATGCATACTCAGTTAAAGGCGTTGTGTCTTGAGTTGCCAGTATGAAGCGCTTCCACGTAGAGCTTTGCTCCGTGATATATGATTTGCACGTAGAGCTATGCTCCGTGATTCTGTTCTGACTGAGCCCTGTGGGCCAATATTTGTATAAGTATGTGATAGGCACTCAGTCACAACAATAAGAAAGAATTTGAGTCTCATGCATATAACATTATAAGACTGAAATTTATTAAATGATTGCAAAGCTGAATGAGTGATAAATTGATGTGATTTGTTTTGCTATACTTAGCAATGCGAATTGTGCGATCTTATGATATCCCATGTTGTGCGAACGTTTGGGATGTGTTTATGATCTGAATGAGTGTCTGTAAAATATGTATTATGTGTATGTGATCCGGTAAAATCATCGATGATGGTTCACTCATTAAGTTTGCAAAACTCATAAAAATTGCAATGTGGTTTTTCAGATACGAGACAGGAGACCTAGTTCTTTAGATAGGACTAAAGAACCCTTTTGAATTTTGTTATGGCTCAGAGGTCTGTCAGCTGGCTCTAGAAGTGTTGTGTCTTGTATTTTGTTGTGTTTTATTAGAACCTGTATGTGGTTATGTAAGTAATTGTCTAAAGGAAATAGTTTAAATTTTGTGGATTAATGCAATGAATGGTTTTTAAAATTTGTTGACTTTTAAATGATGATAGTTGATGCCATGTGTAAGTTGGAATTGTTTTGCTCTAACATACCATTATCATAGGTTATGTTTCTGAAAGTTTGGTTATGTACCCTATGGTAGTGGGATGTTACACTTTTGCTTGTTCTTATCACTTCTCCCCCTAAATTCCTAATTGGCTAGATACCTGACATTATCAAAGTAATTTTCTTAACGTCAGGCACATCAATCATATTACATATTTCTAATATAGATAAACACAATTACTAATATATCTGTTAGGAGTTTTCTTAATATAATTGATGAGTAATTGATTTAAAATTAAGATTAGACAAGTCTTTCATTTCTTATTAACCAACTTGACTTTGTTAAGCATAAAACTGTTATAAAATAATGAAGACAAGATACTATCAAACTATCAAACTAAAAACACTAACGCACTCATACTTTTGTGGTTTTACGAAGCAAAATTATGTTACTCACAGGCCTCTTTCTTCTTCTTGTTGTTTTTGTTGTTGTTGTTGTTGTTGTTGTTGTGTTGTTGTTGTTGTTATTATTATTATTATTATTATTATTATCATTATTATTATTATTATTATTATTATTATTATTTTATCTACCCCCACTACCTCTCCTCTCATTACTATTTGCATCGTCAACTGTAGCATCACCAGCTACTCCCTCACTCGCTTCTTCCACAGTTACTCCTCTATTCCTCCTAGGATTGGCAAATAAGCCTAAACTTGACCCAACCTGACTCAACTTGAATCGAACTCAATAAGTTTGGATTGATTTCGTTAGGTTGCAAATTGAGATAATACTTTTTTTTTAATATTGAGTTTTAAACCAAACTCGAATTTGGTTCAATGCTTGGTTTGACTATAAATTAAATTAAAAATAACTCTAGCCATTATTTTCTTCTTTACATAAAACTCTCTCACTCTCAGGAATTGTCTACCTCCTTCAAGAAACTATCAACTGAACACCATCATCTTTTTACCTTTTTTGATATAATATTTTACATGCATTTCTTTTCTTCTTGTTGTTTTCTTATCTTCTAGATCCCTTGCCTTTTCTTCTTTAACTCCATATCTGTCTCATTTTCTTCTCGTCCATTTCTTGCAAGAAATGTCACATGTGCACATCTTATAAACAATGACATAAGTTTCACTCACACAGTTGCAACTCTTCTTCTTTTTCCTTCTTCGTGGGTAATTTTTGTTTTTTTTGTTTGTTTTTATATTAGGGATTACTTAAAAATAATGGATCTTTGATTTTTATTTTCCAATTCTGAGTTTATTATGACTTTAGATTCACTTATTAGGCATGCTTAGGAAACATTTGGGGATTAATACTCGTATAAAAATGATAGCACCTACATGCATTTTAAGATGTGAGTCTCCCATCTTAACACGTATATGAGTATATCAAATCTTAGAATAGAGTTGATGTACTTAATTGTAAAGAATCTTGAATACCTCTAGTCCAGATTCTTTCTGCCTCTATATCGAATGTTGGTCCAATCAAATTCAGGTAAAATTTTACAAATTTTATAGGTTAGATAGAGACTTTTGGGTAGGCTTTGAGATGTAGAATTTGATCAAACTCGAGTTCAAGCTATATGAATTAGACTCGATCATGTTTCAAGCTAGGCTCGGGCTCATGTTGAAACACTTCTTAGTCATTGATAGATACATGACCATTATCACCACCTTTGACCATACCTTTGAAGTCCACTCCTCCATTCTCCACCCTAAGAGCAACCACGGTACACATTTCATGGATACATTTAATTGGGCAGAAAAAAGTTAGTGTGATCCGAAGCCTGGATTTTGCTGACGATTTGGGACAGCCAAAGATTTATGTTTAAAGTGTTGTTCATTAAGTATAAGAATCTCTTAGTTTAAAAGATCATGTCTCTTGCCAAACCTATTTATATGTTGTTTTGTTAGTGATTTTTTTTTTCTTAGAATTGACAACTATGTTGAGGTCAATCCTTCCATTTTTTTCAGAGATTTAATGTTTTTAATTTCTAAAAGAATTATTTGAAGTTTATGATGTCCACACCTTTTATGCTTGTTCTTGACCTAACAAATATTGTTTCAAAATTTAAGAAAAACCACTTGCTATGTAGGATGCATATTTAATAAGGTGGTTCACCAAAAAAAAAAAGTGAGTATATTTTTAGTGGAGAGATAATGAAAATACTGGGTTAAAGTTTAAATTGAATACTTGTAAAATATTGGGTTTCTTTTTTATCGGTTTAAAATATTTAGGTTCGAATTAAAATTTAGTGAAAACATTATCTAATTTAAACTTTTTGTTATTATTGAAAAGAATTGATAATAGAAAGAATATATATAGTTATGAAGAGCAAAACGGGTAGGAAATTTCAAAAGACTACGGTGGCGAGAAGCATATTCATAAATTTTCAAGGGAAGAGGGTAACAAGGTGTAAAGGGTGGAGCATGATAAATTAATGAAGGATTCTGACGAGGAGCATAGGTCCGAGATTGATGGCTTCGAAGAGGAGTTGATAGAAATGAAGATTTTTTTAATGCTAATTACGAATAGGGATTACAATCGGCAGTCACCCCCATTTTTAAAAAATATTTTTTTAACAAATAAAAGTGAACTTGAGTTAACTTTTCTAAGAAAGAATAGTTGGATATTAGGTAAGCCTAAACCTTGGCCGGTTCATTTAGAATCTAGAACTATTGGTCGGCCTTCGCTATCACTACATATGAATTAATGATGTGTGTACGGATTGTTCCTTTGTAAAATAATCAAAGTCCATTGTAATTCCACTTGGCCTATTAAGAAACTCTTCAACAATGTTACCCTACTCATTCTGTTTATGATTGGTAATAGCCTCTAGTTGTTGTAATTCTTTTTGTGGTTCAAATTTTTATCCAGTAATCTCGAACTCCTGATTCTCGATACAATCCAATTAAATATTCAGATAACCTGAATAGCCACTGTAATGGAAGTTCTTAGGACTACGACTCATCAGTAGACATAAAACGATCAACTCATAAAGCTTACTTTAGGACATCCTTAAATGCTTGTTTGTTAGTTTACGAAGTCCAAGACACATAAATATTACTTATTAAGGGAAATACGTATCCAGTTATACGTAAAGTTTTTAATAGAATAAAATAGTTTTTTATAAAATAGAATATAAGTAGATATTAAAAGTTTGTTATTTAAAAGGAATGAAATAATTTAAAATATAAAAAAGTGAAAAGTTATTTCATAGTGTAATATAATAAAATGTTGTTTATTATTTTATATTCCTTCTTAAAATTCCTAAATCAGAAATAACTTATTTTTATTATATAAGATAGAATAATAGGGAACGTAAACTCTCCATTTCTATCTTATTTTAATTCGCCGTCCAAAATAATAGAATGATATTACAATTTATTAATAACCACTCAGTCTAGGCTTAGGCTTATAATCCTTTGCAAAACAGTATAGAATCACCAACGAAGTTTAACACTTACCATTCGGTAAGACAACTTTTTGCATGGCAAGTTCCAAAGAAAACTATCATCGAGCAGATTAAATTTAAAAAAAAAAGGTTTTGATTTCGCTTCATGACATGGGTTATTTCCGAAGTTCGAAGTCTTGCAGAGTTTAGAATCTCTGCAGAAACTTAGCATCGTTTCATTACAAATGGGAATGAAGATGCAAGAGACCTATCCTTTTGTTGACGTAATTGCTTATTCAAATCAAATACAGATGAAGATGAGGTTTGGCATGTAAGCGCCAATGGCTGAGAAATAAAGTGGATTACAAAAAGGATGAGGAAGAGGATACGATTTTGAGTAAAATTTTAGAGGCACCCAAACCAATACATTACATTTTGTTATTTTAATAAAATTGCTTACGTGTAAAATCTTTTGTTAGTTGTTAGTGGGTTATGATAACGTAATGATCAGTGTCACATTAATATTATTAATTAGAGGATTAATAAAGAATTAGTTTAAATATTGTATTGCTTTTTAAATTAATTATAATTGATATCATAAAGTTAAATCTATTTTATATATAGGTTCCTTAAATTGTTTTTTTCCTTTTAAATTAATAAAAGAGTCGTAAGATTTTAAGTGAAGGGGAATAAATTAATTTGATGAAGGCTAGACCTCGATTTGATTGAGTTAAATTAAACTCAGTTTAATTGTTTCTATAACATTTCATATTTTATTTGACAAAAATAAAAATTGTAAAGACAATAATTATATAAGAGAAATATAACTTGTCTTTGCAACAATTATTAAGGAAAAATGAAAGTCTCTTCGGATCCTCCTTGTTAGTAAAGAAAAGGTAAACTGAATTTTATAAGTGGCATCCTAAGGTAACAGTGTTCAAGACCGGGAAGAGAGGTAAATTTTGACGGTGCTCCAACATCGGTGACTCATATGCAGCATTTACGGGAGAAAGGACAGTTGTGGGGGACAGGTTCAAGCCGTGATTAATTCGTGAAAGCTCAATGTCAACTGTTGTTTGACCCCATTCAATACAAAATTAAACAGAACAAGCATAGGTCTGTCTGGTTATGGAAAATGACCCCATATTCTGGTTTCTTGTCAAGCCAACATTATGTATTAATAGCTGATACTAAAATTTTAAGGGACTAGATTTTCTTCCATCCGAAAAAGATTGGGCTTTTATTAGTCTCTGTTGGATTTGGACTTTTGAGATGGATGTTGAGGCTTATAAGGTAGCGGTCCACTCCGTTATGTGTTTGGATCCCTCTTACGCTTTCTGTATCCGTCTCAGGTAAGCAAAATAAATTCCAAAAATGCAAGGGCTTCTATCTGGCGCTAAAATTTGGAAATTAACGTACACAGCACAAAGTACAACTTAAGAGTAGCATCACGAAAGTTGAAGGGTAAAAGACAAGAATTACGACACGTCGTATCATGTTTGAGGGTACCTCTCTTATCCTTTCTTGGGCGAAGCAAGACAGATGATGTACACAAAATCCAAACAAAGGCCTGACAGTTCGCCAGGTGTCAACACCTGGTTCCGTTATTACAAGTCCCGTTTGTGGATCCCACTTAATAGCCTCCCGTATTAACCAAATTGAACTCTCACAGCAAAAGTGCTCGCCGGAGGGCTGGTCCCAAAAGTGCCGGCGCGCTCAAGTGAGGCAAGTGACCTTCCGTCCTCAACACCTCCACGGTGGTCCGACCACCCAAGTGGGTCTTCAGATAATCTGCCACCGACGCAGGTACGGACACATCCCTCCAGGTCTGGATTATATGACATGGAACTGTTACCAAACCTAGTATACCTCTTAGATCAGAGCTAAACACGGTTTTCGATACATATAAAGTGATATCTGGTCTCATATTGAAAAGGGTCCGGCTGAATTCCATCACTGCCGTTGGGACGTCTGCGCCAACGGCGAGAGGTGCAAAGCCATTGACCCATGCTTCGTAGTTGGCCTGCATTGCTGCGAAAACTTGATGAATTTCCGCTTGCTCGAAGCCTCCGTGGTAATCTTCATCGTTCAGGAACCTGTTTTGAACCAATTTTAGGTCAAGTTCCAAACTTTTTCTCAACGAGATCAAAATTGACAGAATGACCCAGAAGGAAAGTTTCACAATTTAAAAGTCAAGTGTCACAATTACCTAGGTGACGCTCCGATGAGCATGAGTTTGGAGAATAGCTGAGGTCGGCGAATGGAGGCGACAAGACCGATCATGGCGGAGACAGAATGTCCGACATAGGCACAACGTTCGACGCCTAAGGTGTCCAGAATGTCAAGCAAGTCGTCAACGTAAGCATCGAGACCTGTGTACCTACTGAAATTGAAGTAATCAGGATTGATACTGCCAGCACAAACCAAATCATAAAGGACTATTCGGTAGTGTTGAGTGAAAAAGGGCAGGATTCGCTGCCACGCCGACTGGTCAGTACCGAACCCATGAGCAAAGACCAGAATTCCGTCACCTGAACCAACAACTCGGACGTTTAGAGCATCAAGGATGCTAGTCCCCATGAAGTAAGTTAGAAAAAAACAGAGAAGTGTAAGAAGAGGCAGGAAGCTTGCAATTGATAAAGGAGACGGATGCGTGTGCGTGTGGCGAGTACAATAATAGTGGCTGAGTAGGTGATTTTTAAGTGCATACTTGTAGTGCTATTTATAATGGCAGGCGGAGTATATTTCTTGTATTTAGTTGTAGATGTAGGTTTCCTTGACCCAGAGACACTGACCTTGTAAATCAGTGTATTGTATTTCTTATTAACTAATTCTATTATAATAGTTGATTATATCAATTAATTTAATTTAATATATAATATTAGTTATATATTAAAAATATTTAACAAAATTACTGTTTAATATTAATTATTTAAGTGTTAAATTTACGAGGGTATGAATTTAAAAATTATAAGGTCATGATTAAATATTTATTATAAAATTTAAGTTTTTAACTCTAATAAAAATATGGAACATTTTTAAAAATTTTGTAACTAAAACATATTTTTCATTGCAACTAAAAACCTTATTTTATTAGTCAAAAAAATACTCCCAAGTTTTGTAACTAAAAAACTTACTTCGTTATAAAAATGTTTCGTTCTAGAATAATGGTTTACTCTTATTCAGTTAATTAAAAAAATTAATTTAACTTCTTGATAACATATTTGTTAACTTTAAATGCCCTTTATGTCCTACTTTGATATGTATAGAATCTGCTTCATCTCTCTCCTGGTGTAATTCTAGCAGTAAAGTTGGGTTATGTACAAGTAACAAATAGTCGAAATTTTACAATGAGAAAGGAGCACAAGGAACCGAAGATGTTTGTTCGAGGGAAGTATAACTGGTTTTTTACCTATTAATTTCCAGTTGAACATTGAAAACGCTCCTCTTACCAGCTTTTCAGAAGTCAACTTTTTGAAGTTAAATAAGTCAACCATTCACTAAATATATTTATTAGCTTTTTAAAATGGTCAAACAGTTAATTTGTGTCAATTAACTAAAAAATAGTTGATAAGTTGTTTGTCAAACGAGGTTTATAGCTCTTTTTAGCAAACAACGAATTGTATTAGCTATTAGTTGATAGCTGATTATATCAGCTAAATTGACAAAAAGATATCATCAGTTGTTTATTAAAAATGCTTGGTAAAATTGACTGTTTAATTTAGTATTAACTGTTGAAGTGTAAAATGATTTATAAGGGTATGATTTTTTAAAAAAATTATAAGGGTATGAATATTATATTTCTTAGTATTTTGTTAAATATTCTTATAAGAATTTAGATTTTAAATATTTAATTTTACAAAAATAAGTTTATAACTTTAATAATAATAATAATAATAATAATAATAATAATAATAAATCCAACCTTAAATTCTTTATTAATACGATTGATGCAATGAGCTACATCATATTAGTATTTTTCCCATATAATATTTATGAAATTTATTATTTAATAAATTAAAAATCTATAATTATAGTATGATACAGATATATAGTAGTTATAAACTAAAAATATTAATTTGATGTGTCTCTTTATGTTCAAAAACTTAATATTGTGGGGTTTTTAAATATAAACTAATATTATAGAATTAAATAAAGATTAAAAAGTTTAGTTAACTCCTTTATTTTATTATTTCAAACTTCACGATATAATTGTATAATAAAAAAATTCAACTTTGAAATCACATACAACAAAAGTAGGGAGTAAAGTAAAAGACAATACTGTCATTAGACAAACAATTAACTCCAAAAGCTTCTCTTATATAGAGCTTGTAGAAATCTACTTATTAGGGTTAAATAAGATAATTAAAAAACTAACTTCTAGTCAATAAGCTAGTTTATCAGCTATTTGCCAAACACCTTCATAGTCTCCAATAAGAACTGAGCTTTTGACTTTTGAATCTGTTAGAATGTTTTATCAAATCTACAATATTTTATGTATTAGATGCCCGTTATCCACTAATTTAAACGAAGTCTAACGTTGTAATCCATAGCATAAACATCTATATGCATATATATTAATGCCAAACATGAGCTTGTAGTTTAATACATAGAATTAATAGTCTTTTTCCTTTAATGTTGATATAAATTAGGGTTGTGGACTTGGAATGCCATTGATTGTCAATCCCTTTTCTGTGATTCTACATCCCTTTACAGACTAGACGTTTTGGATATCGCTTTCCATTATTATAAGAAATGGAAGATAGGTAACCGGGTTAAAGGAAAAAGAAAGGACGGAAAAAATAGCAGGAACACCACCTTATTGGATTTAGGATTTCACCGGTCAGAAATTGATCAACCTAACCAACATTAGTTCTGCTAATTGGCATGGACAGAAAGTGCTCCAAATGGCCCGTGAATGTACTGCACAGATTTGTATATGCGATCAATGTGCTAGATTCATCATGGGAGTAATTACAAAAGTTACAAGGTTAAATTTCCAAGTTAATGTAGTAGTCGAGTAAAAACCATAATGGCCATAACTTGATATATCGTTTTTGTTGAAGAAACTTACAATCACTGTTTTTCAAGTATATATCTATTGTAAATCGAGGATTTATAATAAGTTATTCATCGGATTAGCAACATTATATATTGCCAGGACTATTTAACATGAATGCGAAGTTTATAGGGCTACATGTAATTATGTAAAGTACAGGCAGACGGCTTTAACTTGCGAAAATTTAAGAGGCCTGTTTTTGGAGGATGATGCAGGATAATAGGGAGGGTATCGCTGACGTCGAAGATGGCGCTAAAACGATGACAAAGTTGATCAAACACATTCCTAAGCAGAGTCAGAATGCAACCATCATTAAAGGGTTGTTCTGTCCCTGCCAGGAATCATTAGCTTAGCTTTTCTTCTTCTGTAGCTTTCATTTAAGATAAGATGGCCAGACTGTGAAACTGTATAATCCAGAGGAGATGCATTTAATCATTTCCTTGCATGGACGTGAAGATATCCCATAAATGAGAATCCGATTCAATGGCCGTAGCCTTCATTCCTAAAAGATAGACCTTTTTCTTGTAGCCGCATCCGTCTCAATCACTAGTCACAGGATTGAAGCTCTTTGACGGGGATTGGCCATGCCAAGCAAAATTAACGCTGGTTGCTTTTTCTTTGAAGCTCTGTACCTTATCCAACATCTTATATCGAAGAAGTCTTTTCCTGACAAATCTGTGCCCTTAATCATTGATCTGGAAAACTAAGTGCGTGTGCTTTAGTTTGTTTCACGTTTTTCATTTATACTGTTCTGATAACTACTTTGGAAAATTGGTCTCCGCGAGAAAAGATAAAAAGAAGCATCAAGTGATATCTACAAATGAATAAAATTGTTAGTCGGCAGAATACAATGGGCAGAGGCATGTATCCACCCACAAGTCGTAAAAAATCGTTCGCCATTGCTTTGTTATGTCATCTCTTACTAAATCAATACAAAATTTCTATATCGTGTGATAAAAAGAGGAAAAGAAAGGGCAAAAACCCCTATCCTTAAAATGCGGGCACGGTGTTGAACTTAATTGCATTGTTATATATACTGTCATAGCCTCTCTCAATTTTCACCACCAGTTTTGGTGATAGAACCTTAATTAGGAGGGGACCATCGAAAGTGAGCCAAAATATGAGCAGACAAAGGCAACCATTAAAAACAATAGCCAATCCAACTTAGTATGTCGTCTAGACAGGCTAAGCTAGAACTGTGGGCATCACACCAAGTCAGATAAAGCGATGCACAAAGTAAGAAACTTGCGGATAGATAGCTAGGCACTGAGGCATGGGTCCCTTGTGCCCAACATAGGCATTTTGTGCAACAAATGACAGGAAGGAGGGACTCTATGAAAGAGAGAGGATGCCGATGGGTGAGTTATGGTTCGTACAATCATGTGGAGGGCAGTTTTTGTAGACCCCTTTAGTTGATTTTAAGATTCAAGGAAGCCTTATATGGTGTGTTTATTGTATACTTTTTCATTTATTCTTTCCTCTGCTATGTAGCTTAGAATCTACTGATATTCTCAACTTTTCTGTAGGTCAGAATGTGATAGCTGAGTAGGAAAAGATTGAGAAAGATCAACGTACAATACGTCGAATTATTTTGATATGTGACTACCTCCTGTAAATTCGATTAGGTATCACTAAGATGTATCCAATGGAAGTTGAGATGGGGTTTTATACATCGATTCTCAGTTGTTAATGGAACTGCGGTAGCTTGTCTTTTCATGTTTAATCAAGAATGAAAAGATTGGCCGGTGGAGAGAGATTCCACAAACCCTTGGTTGACGACCTTCACAACTTTCAGAAATGATGTGATTAACTAGTGAATCCCAATTGATGCTTATATCTAATGAATTATTTGATGTTACAACTTCTTTATACATTGATAAACCTTTTTATTTTTATTTTTTATATCAATAAATTCATAATAGTTATTTTTCATAATTCATAAACTATATTCTGAATAAATATCCAGTAACTTAAAAGTAAATAACAAATTAATATTAAAAAGTTTAACATTTTTTATTATGTGATCAACCAACATTGCAAGTTTTAAATGAAACACAACTGATATTACTCAGAATCCTCGACTTATTAGAAGTGAGTGAGGGACACTTGAAGTGCTCCTGTGATCGGTTGATCCACCCCTTTAGGGACTTGAGATTAGAACTTTGGTTTTCGGGGATTGATCATATATGACAAATATGATGTGAAAATTGGAAAAAGCTAAGTGAGTTTAATATCGTCAACCAAATAAAGAGTTATTTGGTTATCTAGTGTTATTGCATGCCCTAGATAATTTTGATGATAGAGCGCGGGCATGACTAGATAACCAAATATTTGTGAAAGAAGAAGAGCCAGTGTCACAAAGATGAAAAAGGTTTGGCATGTTTCTTTCTTTCTTTCCCGTATTTGATACTCCGCGCCGCCTTTTCATTTGTTTAATCTCCATTGTCTTCGTCAACCAAGCTTGTTCCCATAAGCTTTTGTGCTTGGTGAACCACTTAATATATGTTTTTCGCAAGTTGTTCTCAATTGCATCCAAGAACCATCCTAGAATTCTTCGTCGAGTGTGACCAAGCTGGTCCATTTTGAATTTAGTTATATTTCCTCATTTTCAATGTACATGAAACATGCGCACCTCCTCCAGTAGGATACATTTCCTCAAATTTCTTTTCCAGCCAATCCCACGAATTCTTCCATTCTGGAAAGTGAAAAAAAGAAGATAATGCAGCAAGAGAAATGAAAGTGTTTGTGATGTGGTTTTGAAAGGAAAAGAATGTTGTTATATTATATTAATTTCTGGCTTCACCGTAAGAAAACTAAAGATATACAAGGACGCGACACAAGAAGCTCAGTAGGTTCTTTATCTATTCGTTGTACTTGATCTCGAATTATGCTAAGTACTCGCTATTAGTTACTGAATCACCATTAGAACATATAACAGCTTTTACATTGGAGTCCAAGTTGCTGCAAAGGGGGAAGAAACTGGGGAAGGAAGAGACCTGGAAGATTATTACTCAGCGAATTTCCATGAAATCATTCGCGTAGAAATCAGGTACACATTATCTTCAACCATTCACTCTTCTTTTGACACGTCTCGAAACTTTTTATTCGATTCCTCAAGATATAGGTAGACAAATAGCCACGATATTAACCCTTTACAGTTCACGCGTGCTAATGTCACTCCATGTGGGCTCCTTTGATATAATGTGACTTGTGTGTTTTACCTTCCACTGTCTTTGATTTGACAGATTCTGGATAAGTTATCAAAAACTTCCTCCCGTTCACCAACCAACTCAATGCAACCTTTTTAAAATGGTTTGATGATTTATTTTCTATCATTAAGTTGTTCTTCTTGCAACAACAACAACATCCGAAAGGTGCGCTCGAGCTCCATGAAGCTTGGAAGTCTCCAACATGCGACTTCCGTCTTCATCCAAAACGATGGCGAGATGCATGAGCGAGAAACACAAACAGAGTTTGTGGACATCGAGTTGGGGCCGCGTAACTTTAAACAAATTTCCTTATATTTTAATATCCTTAATGTAGACAACTTCAGTGGCAATCTGATATCTTCCTGATTTACATGGCAGAAAGTGTCGAATCCTGCAAAGAGAAAGAAAAAGAAAGAAGAAAAGGTGTCTAGTAGCTCCAAAAAGAAAGCATAAGTGAAGAATCAAAAACCTATAAGATAGGATATGGGATTGAAGGACTTGCATTAGATTTTCATGGCACGCGTGTGTACAAATTATTATTAATATCTGTCGTGAGACATTTTAGTGGGGTTTCCATTATGTGTACTCTAGTTCCTGTTGACTACTACGTATCTCTTAGTTACGTCAAGTTATTGCTTCTAGGCCTGTCAAAGTGTCATTGTTCAAAATAGTGGCGGCCGAGACTTCTGTAGTACATGCTACTAAAGGGCCCGACGTTGATTCGAAAAGGGTACCTAGCATTGGACTTGCATCAATCAATTAATGGAAAACGGGCTAAATTGATCCATTAGTTTGATTACATCCGGCCTATGTTTGAGAGAATTCCATATTAGTTGGGCTGGACCTTATTACAGATGATAGCACGGGCCCATTGCAATGGCATCAAGAGAATCTAAAACCCCCATTTATTAAGATTTGTTAATATAAAAGGATCATGGCTTCGAGCATCTTTAATGTAACCTAATCTATTATCTACTGTAAAAAAGGGCAGCGTGATCTCACCCACGTGACTCTCTTCCGTTCATAGGAATCAACCCAAAGCAATTATGGGTTGTTTGGTTCAAAGAATATAATAGATAAATAATAAAATAATTATTCTTTAAGAATAGAAAAGATGAGGAATATAATGAAATAAATATTATTTTGTTTGGTTCAAAAATTAGAATAGATAAGCAATTTTATACCAATGTTTGATTTGAAAATTTAAACTTGAAATGATAACGGAATAATTAACAAAAAGACCAAATTATCTTTATCTTTATCTTTATTCTTATTATTCTTATTCTTATTATTATTATTAATTGCACTTACTTTATATGATTATTAAATTCCTTATTATTATAAAATGATGAATTTTTATTAATTATATTAATTATTAATATTAATAAATTCCTTATTATCACATATATTGTTAATTTTATTAGTTTTTATTTTTATTATTAACAATATTTTAATTATTATTAAATGTATTATTCTTATAATAATAATAATAATAATAATAATGATAATAATTGTTATTATTATTTAGACTTTTTATTATTAATTTTATTCTTATGATTATAGAATTTATTATTCTTATAAATATTTATTATTGTTATTATTATTAATTTTCTACTTATTATTATTCTAATTATTATTAATTATTAATATTAAATTCCTTTTTTATTATTATTAAAAAATTCCCTATTATTATTAATTTTCTTCTTATTA
>JAOSBN010000006.1:5323769-5362612 GCA_027563595.1 Erythroxylum suave | reverse complement strand
TTATTAATTATTAATATTAAATTCCTTTTTTATTATTATTAAAAAATTCCCTATTATTATTAATTTTCTTCTTATTATTATAAAATTTATTATTCTTATAAATATTTATTATTATTATTAATTTTCTACTTATTATTATTGAAATTATTATTAATTATATGAATTATTAATATTAAATTCCTTTATTATTATTATTAAAAATTCCTTATTATTATTAATTTTCTCCTTATTATTATAGAATTTATTATTTTTATTAATATTTATTATTTTTATTAATTTTCTACTTATTATTAATTATTAATATTAAATTCCTTATTATTATTATTATTAGTATTATTATTATTACTAAAAATTTCCTTATTATTATTAATTTTCTTCTTATTATTATAAAATTTATTATTCTTATTCTTATTTATTATTATTATTATTATTATTAATTTTGTACTTATTATTATTCTTAATATTTATTATTATTATTATTATTAATCTTGTACTTATTATTACTCTTATTATTATTAATTATATTAATAATTATTATTTAATTTCTTAATTATATTTATATTTATTATTATTATATTTCTTATTATTATTAATAATATAACAATAATTAACTTTATTATTCTTATTATTATTAATTATTAATATTATTAATTTCTACTTATTTTTGTTTTTTTTATTATTAATTTGGCAATTATATTTATTATTATTAAATTCCTTAATTATATTTATTATTATCAATATTAAAATCCTTATTATTATTAAATTTATTATTCTTATTAATATTAACTATTATTATTATTATTAATTTTGTACTAATTATGACTCTTATGATTATTAATTTTATTAATTATATTTATAATTCTTATTAATATAAATTATTATTATTATTTATTGTACTAATTATTAATATTATTAATTTTCTATTTATTATTTATAATTCTTGTTAATAAAAAGGGGTATGAATTGTCCAAAGATAAAAAAAGTTATTCTTGAAATGCTTAAAAATATAAGGACTTATCTTTACCTATATGTTCTATATAAAAACTATTCCATAAACTAAATTTAAATCAAACAGAAAAATACATGACAGTTAAAAATTCGAGGTTACCCTTGACCAAACGGAAAATTAAAGAAATCGCAATCTCTGATTTGATGGGTATCCATACCCATCAAATCCAAAAGCGCAGACAAGCGACCAAATCCCCGTCTCGTGGCCCGCAACGACGACGTTGGAACCAAAGTATCTAAGCCAGTAAAAGAACGGAGTGGGATCCACCGTCCACGCATACCTCGTGCCCCATGTCTGACCAGACCTAACCCCACATGCAACCCTTTATCCCATAAGATTGCAGCACAACAGCCAATGAGGTTACTAGAATAGGACCATATCAAATTCGGAACGCGGTTTCATTTCATTTCACGCGGAAAGAATAAATTAAAGAAAGTGTAAATTATTTGCGGCATCTTTTTTGGCAGACAATTAACGTTCAAGACATCACCGGCCTAGAAATGCGATGGTCAACGACTTGGGTTTGCAGTTTTGAGTTTTGATATACGTTGGTGTCTTGTAGGTAAAGCTATCCCGTACGTTTCAGCTTTCTTTTCTCAGAGGAGAAATACAAAATGGTAACTACGAGGTCGAGCTAAGGTCGTTGTTCGCTTTATAAAGATTAAAGAAGAAGAAAAAGGGTTTCTCTAGGACAGCGGAATAAAGCTTAGTAGAACATTTTGCTTTGTGTTCTTTCTTCTTTCTTTTTTTTTTCCAGAACTAGTCTACTGTAGTGGTTTTCGGAGGGTGAACGTGTTTTGTGCTTGGAGGAGGTAAGGTTTGAGGTTTAGGTATATTCTGTTTTTTGCTATAAGAAGATAGACGATAGAAGAAGAAACAAGAACTCTGGGATATTGAAGTTGGGGTGATGGAGCAATATTTAAATGAGAACTTTGGGGATGTGAAACCGAAGAACTCATCAGAGGAGGCGTTGCAGAGATGGAGAAAGCTCTGTTGGTTGGTCAAGAATCCTAAACGTCGCTTCCGTTTCACTGCTAATCTTTCCAAACGTGTTGAGGCTCAGGCCCTTCGTCGCTCCAATTTGGTCTCTCTCTCTCTCTCTGTGTTCTACTTAGACCTTCTGTTTATGGTCTGTTGGAACTAACGTACTAAATCAGGATGCACAGACATATTGAAAAAACAACTTTTTTAATCATCTTTCTTCATTTGTTAAGGCCGAGTTTTCGATTACTAGATGTGTATTGCTTTTGCATGACGTTGGTTGCTGCTTCTGAAGTTGCAAGTTTTAGTTTCCCAACCATCAAGATTCTTCATCAATTGATTTTTAATATACCTGTGAATGTTGAAGGGTGTAAAGATTTGGGATGGACTGTGGTTGCCTATTTGGAAATACTGATGTATTTGTGGATTTATTAGTATAGTAGATGGTGAGGGCCGCCTCTTCTTTTGTTGAAGATAGCCCCCATGAAGTTCAGACACATTTTCTTTGACTGCATTGTTACTTACCGTGACGTGGGTGACAGGTTAAGATAAATCGTTGGGTAGGCCTGAATGTGCTCAGAACAAAGTAAAGATTATGTTGGAAATGACCCAGATATAATTTTCATGTCTTAACATATTTTTTCCTGACCTTTCTTTAAAAATTTCTCCATTGCAGGAGAGCCTTAGACTTGCTATTTTAGTTACGAAGGCTGCACTCCAATTTATCCAAGGTGAACATCCCGTGCTCTTCTAAAATCGTTAGTGTGATAAGTTCTATTTGCTATTTTGACTCTTCCCCTGCATGTCTATAGGTAGCGACTACGACCCACCCGAGGAGGTCAAGGCAGCTGGTTTTGAAATATGTGCTGAAGAATTGGGATCCATTGTTGAACGATATGATCTTAAGAAACTGGGAATCCATGGTGGGGTTAAGGGTATCTCTGAAAAGCTCTCCACATCACTCACTGATGGTATTTTTACTTCTGAGAATTTACTGAATAAGAGGAAAGAAATTTATGGAATTAATAAATTCACTGAGAGCCCGCCTCGGGGCTTCTTGATTTTTTTATGGGAAGCCCTACAAGACGCTACTCTCATGATACTTGGTATTTGTGCCTTTGTGTCCCTTGTTGTTGGGATTATTATGGAAGGTTGGCCTAAAGGTGCACATGATGGACTTGGAATTGTTGCAAGTATTCTGCTTGTTGTGTTTGTCACTGCCACGAGTGATTATAGGCAATCTCTGCAGTTCAGAGATTTAGACAGGGAAAAGAAAAAGATAACAGTGCAAGCTACCAGGAATGGTTTGAGACAGAAGATCTCGATATACGATTTACTTCCAGGAGACATTGTGCATCTTTCTATTGGAGATCAGGTTCCAGCTGATGGTCTATTCATTTCAGGCTTTTCAGTTTTAATAAATGCATCGAGTTTAACAGGAGAGAGTGAGCCTGTCAATGTGAATGCTGCAAGCCCTTTTCTATTCTCCGGCACCAAAGTTCAGGATGGATCATGCAAAATGCTTGTGACAACTGTTGGAATGCGGACTCAATGGGGTAAATTAATGGCTACACTTAGTGAAGGAGGAGATGACGAGACCCCATTGCAGGTGAAATTGAATGGAGTAGCTAACATCATAGGGAAGATAGGCTTATTTTTTGCTGTAGTAACATTTTCTGTCCTGGTGCAAGGACTATTTACTCGCAAGCTCCAAGAAGGAACTCTCTGGACATGGTCTGGAGATGACGCTAGGGAAATGTTGGAATATTTTGCTGTTGCTGTTACAATTGTTGTTGTTGCAGTTCCTGAGGGACTGCCTTTAGCTGTAACCTTGAGTCTCGCTTTTGCCATGAAAAAAATGATGAAAGACATGGCACTTGTCCGCCATCTCGCTGCTTGTGAGACAATGGGGTCTGCCACGACCATTTGCAGTGACAAAACCGGTACACTAACCACTAACCACATGACTGTTGTAAAAACATGCATTTGTGGAGAAGTCAAGGAAGTAAGCACCTCCAAGATCTCTGCAATTCCTGATTCAGCTCTAAGAATTCTACTTGAATCATTATTTACCAACACTGGAGGAGAAGTTGTCATTAATAAGGACAACAAAACTGAGATACTTGGAACTCCCACAGAAGCTGCTCTTCTAGAGTTTGGGCTTCAACTGGGCGGAAATTTCCAGGAAGAGCGACAAAAATCAGAAATTATCAAGGTTGAACCGTTCAATTCTACCAAAAAACGAATGGGGGTAGTTCTAAAACTTCCAGGTGGAGGTTTTAGGGCTCATTCTAAGGGTGCTTCTGAGATAATTTTAGCCGCTTGTGACAAATTTATCAACTCAAAAGGCGAGGTTGTCCCCCTTGAGGAATCATCAATCAAGCATTTGAAGGATACTATTGAGCAGTTTGCTAGTGAAGCTCTTCGAACTCTTTGCATTGCATTCATGGACGTTGGAACTGATTTCTTTGCTGATAGCACAATTCCTCAAAAAGGATACACTTGTATAGGTATTGTCGGTATCAAGGATCCAGTACGCCTTGGTGTCAAGGAATCTGTTGCAATCTGTAGATCAGCTGGTATTATCGTTAGGATGGTCACCGGAGACAACATAACTACTGCAAAGGCCATTGCCAGAGAATGTGGAATATTGACTGACAAGGGCATAGCAATTGAAGGACCTGATTTCCGGGAAAAGAGTGATGACGAGTTGCGAGAACTTATTCCCAAACTTCAGGTCAGTTAATGTTCCATTGCATTGTGTTGGGATAACATAGGATGCTGTTGCTAGGTATCTTTTCATATTATAAGATCTAAGCATGTGATTTATGTGTTATGCCAATTTATTCATTTGTTTGATGGGAGGCTTCCCCAATTGTCCTTGAATTGATTTCTACGGAAAGGTGCAACATGCTTTGGACCTGTTTTTTGTGGTTTCCTTCATTTAGCTTCTATTAGAGGCCTTGTGACTCGAGCTCCTTTATTCAAAATTCTTAGAAATGGTTTGTCATAAAAATGGTTTGTTCTTTTAACTTCGGAGAAATGCATGTTGAATATCCTTTTCTTCACCAAAGTTGTAAGACAAGATTTGCTTATGATTTTTAATTAAACTTTCTGTAGCAACATCAATAATTAAGTTAAAATTTCCAACATTTTTCTTCTCCAAAACATTATAAGTTCAATTCTTCAAAAGATGAGGAATTCCATTTTATGGTTGTCTAAGATTTGGCTCTGTGTGATTTGTTCATGACTTTCAAATGGTGGAAACGGTATTTGGTTTTTGCAAAATGTGTAGGTAATGGCTCGATCATCACCAATGGATAAACATACCCTTGTGAAACACCTACGTTCAACATTTGGTGAAGTTGTTGCAGTAACTGGTGATGGTACAAATGATGCTCCAGCACTTCATGAAGCAGATATTGGGCTTGCAATGGGAATTGCTGGAACTGAGGTTTGTTGCATTCAATCTATCTGTGTTTCTGGCCAGTGTTTCAGACGAGGGACTGTTGAGAATAGCAACATTATAGTAGTTTGCACAACTATCTATTTTACTCATAAGCAGTGCATTTCCATAATAGCACAAGCATTGGCATGTTATTCTTAACATGTAGCTTAAGAAGTGCCTATTGGCACAGTAGTGTTCCAAACTTGTGGTGGTTTTGAAAGCATGTTCTTGGTTTTGCAGGTGGCCAAAGAGAGTGCCGATGTCATAATTCTAGATGATAACTTCTCCACAATTGCAACTGTGGCTAAATGGGGACGTTCAGTTTATATAAACATCCAGAAGTTTGTTCAGTTCCAACTGACAGTCAATGTGGTAGCCCTGATTGTCAACTTTTCTTCTGCCTGTTTGACAGGTAAGTCAAACTTGAGTTCATGTTTTCGTTTCCTATCATGGCTTGTCCTATTTTCAGGTTGTGACCTGTTTCTCATCTGTTTATGGCACATCATTCTCCCAGGAAATGCTCCCCTGACAGCTGTTCAACTTCTGTGGGTCAACATGATCATGGACACTCTAGGAGCATTGGCATTGGCCACAGAACCTCCTAGTGATGATTTGATGAAGAGATCCCCTGTTGGTAGAAAAGGGAACTTCATTAGTAATGTCATGTGGAGGAATATTTTGGGTCAGTCTTTGTATCAATTTGTAATCATATGGTATCTTCAGACGAGAGGAAAGGCAGTTTTTAATCTTGATGGCCCAGATTCCGACTTGATTCTAAACACCCTCATTTTCAACTCATTCGTCTTCTGTCAGGTGACATCTTCTCTTTCCCATTTGCAATTACCTACTTATAAGTGAAAAGGATGGCTAGATATTTTGATCATCAGAATATTACATGATTCCTAGTGCTTTTGTGAGGTCAATTTGTCCAGGACATCAGAGAATATTATAAATTATTCTAGGAGTATGATATTAGCTCTATACACTAACCAATAATTCATGAAAGCAATTATTTGTGGATTTTTGCCAGTTTAGGTGGGTTCTATGGCTGACTCTAAACTTGTCATCCTCATGCTTCAGGTTTTTAACGAGATAAGCTCCAGAGAGATGGAAAAGATTAATGTGTTCGAAGGAATACTGAAGAATTATGTGTTTGTGGCCGTACTTACTTGCACTGTCATCTTTCAGATTATAATTGTTGAGTTCCTCGGTGCCTTTGCAAACACAATTCCTCTCAGTTTGAAGCAATGGTTTGTTAGCATCTTCCTTGGCTTCCTTGGCATGCCTATTGCAGCTGTTCTAAAGATGATTCCTGTGGGATCAAATTGAAACCTTTTGCGAAAGTAGCAGGTACATGCTTACTGGTGCATTTCCCACCCACGAGTGTGTGAATGAGTTATTCTCTGCATCCATCGTATTTTGTTATTGAGTTCCACATAATGGATGTTTTTGCTATGGACGTTTCTGACCATGAAAATTGTTTGAACCACTGGCAACTTGAGGGTTAAGATGGCTTCAAATAGAGATAGATGAAATGATGACTAGAAGTAGAAGATTCTTCAAAACTTTGATATTAACTTGTAATTTTCGTTTGGAATATAGGCTTCAAAACTGAGACAGGTAGTTTTCTTTTTGTTCTTCCAAATTTCTATTGCTGTAGCAACAACTTTAGCATGGGAATGGGATATGTGAAAATGCTTTGTGTTGGCCGTTTAAATTTGCTGAAGGGTGAAAAATGCCAACTGAAAAACAATGGATGAGAGATGATACATGAAACGTACATAAATACCCCATCCAGAGCAAGACTTACCCGAAACTTTTTGTTAGATTCGCACAAATAAAGCTAATATCAACCTTATGAATTTTGTACCGTATCGGTTGGTGTATGTACCGGCGAAAAAATGGTACCAGAATATTAATTTTGATATCGGGTTTAAATACCGGCCAGTACCGGTTGGTACCGGTCGATATAATAAATATCGGCCACATATCGGTTGGTATTAGAAATTTTAAAAAGTATAAGGACTAAGTTGCAAAATTTTCAAATTTTAATTTAAAAAAATCAAAAATTTTAAAATCATATTTTCTGCAATTTTTTTATTGTCCATTTTTTACATTAGTCTTTTAATTTTAATTTAATTTCTAGATTATTTTCATTAAATAATTTCTTTTCTTAAATAAAGTTATGTCTAAATTAAGTGGGGTTTAGGCATCGATTCCTGTGGAATCGATATCTTCTCTGTCTAAACACAAATCATGACTCGTTCACTTGCGGTTTTTGAGTGTAAATAAATAGATAGGTTTTACTGTCAATAGGTAACTATAAGAAAAATGTATTGAAGCCTTATTTTACTATATGATCAATATGGTAAAAATGTAGCATCAAATGATGCTGAAAAAGTCTTACAGTTCAATGCAACCCCACACATTTTTTCTATTATGTCCTTAAACGATCTCTCAACCTACTCAATAACTAACTATACGGATTTAACTAGTTATTAAACTATCATATGGGTGGTTAATTGACTAGTTGAAATCTTTATTTTAACTATTAAATTAATATGATGATTGCTAGTCTTTGGGTTGCTAATTTTTATTGTACAATCTTATACTATTTTCATTTCACTCACTTTCTCGATTTGTTGCAAGATAATTAAAAATAACAATCAATAAAGACAATTGCATTCAATTCTTTACATGGACATCTACTTAAGATTTTTCGATGTAGATTTGGTAAACAGTACGGGGGGTTTCCATCCTTTTTTTCATCATCATTCTTAATTTCTTGGTTTTCTATAAGGTAAGGTTCAGCATGGTCTTCCACCGGTTCTTTTTGTTCTTCCTCATTTTTAAGTGTGATAGCCTTATAATGTTCTCGTTAAGTGTGATAGCCTTTTATTGCTTAGAGAGTCTTCTACACTTTTTTTACGAAATTGACTGGAAAATGTCTTGAATATCTAGATTGTGAATAAAAGCAGCATAATTTTTCAAAACTTGATCGAATTTCTTTTCCAGTCTTTTCTGACTTTTCTTCCAGCTGGAAAACATCCCCTTTTGGTTTTCTTCCATATCTGGTAGTTTGGAAACAAACAATTCCATAAACTTGTCCAACTTACTCTCTATTGCTTCAATTTGATCTTGCTAAATTTTAAATACATCTTGGTGTCCTATGTGTGTACTTGCATTGTTGGATCAATAAAAATGTGGATGGTTCTACTATCTTGCAGTGTACGTGTTCCAATAATAATCGGTACTTCCCAAACCATACTGCACTTCATTGTAATTTGCAAAAGTTCTTACTCTCTATAATAATTGTCTTTCATCATTGTTCTTTCTATTTATTCTCAGCATCTATCTCTTTAGATGTCTCATTTCTCATTCGAAGATGTCTTGATGGGTTACCAAATTATGTTGATCTTTGCGTGTTCCTTATGTTTATGCACCTGCAAATACACAAGGAAAAGTAAAAAAAACTCTTAAATCAAAGTAATCTAAATAAAACACGATGCACAACAATCAATTCCCGACAAAGGTGCTAAAAATTTGTTGATAGTAAAACTTATCTACTTGTTTTACGTTCAAAAATCGCAAGTGAACAGGTTGTGATTTGTAGTTAAACAAAGTGGATAGAAAATCTGAATTCAAGAATCTAAATACTAGAGATTACTATTCCCTATGATTTTTGAATGTATTATTTGCCCTCTCTCAAGGTGTAACTAATTGTCCTTAATTGAATTAATGGTAATCAATTGGACAATATCTGAAACTACCTAGTGACTCTAGCAATTCAACTAGTTATTAAACTATCATATCGGTGATTAATTAACTGGTTGAGATCTCTCTTCTCATTATTTAATTAACACGACAATTGCTAGTTTATAGGTTGCCAATTCTTGTTGTACAATTCCACACGAATTTTATCTCATTCACTTTCTCGATTTGTTGTAAGATAACAATTGAAAACAACAATCAATAAAGACAATTGCATTTAATTCAATAAAATAGGAGTTCCAACAAAATAGTTTCAAAGCAATCCCTACAATGAAATCAGCCTAACATGGTCTCCATAACATCATCAACAATCAAATAAACTATTTTTACAAAGAATAGAATAGATTAGAATGATAGAAAATGGAATAGAAAGTCTCCATCTCTTCTTTACCAAAATCTAGAATTTTGGTGTTAATGTGTTATTTTACCTAATCTTGATGATGATCCTTGTCTTCCTTGTTTAATGCTCCAAACATGTTTTCTTTACTCAATGATGATGTTTCCACAGATGGGTATCGTCCCCTTAAGATGGAGGCTTAATTGTATTAAAATAACCCAAAAACTTAGGTTTAATGAAGTCTTGCAGATTGTCTTTGGATTACAATTTCCACGTTTGTGGGAATTTTCCTGATTCTCATGAGCTTGGGAATTACACACAAATGCACTCCTCATTTCTGCTGTGATTACCACATCCAGTGGGAATTTGCATGATTCCCATGAACGTAGGAATTGGGCACATAATCACTTTTCTTATCTTTTATTCTTTGATCTTTTGTTCAACCTTCAAGTTGCTCTCTCTTCTTTTCTATACAAAAATAGTCAATTTTTACCCTTAATTAGTATCAAATATACAAGAATAACAATGGAAATCAAACTTAATGAAAACATACAAGATGAATTCTAAATTAGAACAATAAACAACAATTATATTAGAAAATACATGCAAATTCTTATAAAAACATAACCTGATGCACACCTATTACTACCCACTTGGGTGGTTGTGTTTCATAGTTACAATAAGCTCCATTTAAAGCGTCAAAAGATTGTCAACTTATTATTACAAAAATGGAAAGGAAGAACGCCTGGAAGCCTTAGAGGGGATTCTTTTACTTTGTTTACTGTTAGACTTCTTTTCTTCGGTAGATGACTGTCGACGATCATTTCACATGACTGTTTCTAAACCATTTCTAGGTTAAGAAAATACCAAAAAGGAGAGTCACTTTCCATTTTCCTTTTCCTTTCAAGAGAAACATCCCAAGTAACCTTAGGGGGCCAAGCCTAAAGTCAATCACAGTAACATGTACTATTAGAATCTGATTAAGAACTCTGAATAATGAAACAAGTATAGAATGACCATGATAGGTTAACCAAAACATGTGATATTAGTGTGTCAAGAATCCATTTAAGAAGCATATATTTTATCTAGACAAGTTCCTATTATAACTATTATTAGGCAAAAGGGTCACTCTTCCCGTTTGGAAGGACTCCTCTGTGCACATACCCAAAACCACCTTGACTGAGGAGATTTGCATTTGAGAAGCCATCTATTGCCATCGCTAATTTCTCATATGTAAGTGTACTCTTCGAGAAACCCAAAGCAATGCCATGAGAAGTTGGGGGAAGTTGATACTTAGACCATGAATAATTGGAACCAGAGCCACCACTGCTTCTAATGAAAGGTGGGGGAGGTGTTGGTTGTGGAGACGGTTACTGTTCAGGAGGATTCTACAGTCTCGATGCAACTAGTGTTTGAGGAATGGGCTTTGGCATTGGTGATATAACATCAAGACGTGAGGAGCCTTTGTTTCCAATACTACTGATGCCAACCAACTTATGGGTCATCTAACATTCAATCAGATAACAATTTGCTAGAAAGTGAGCTGCTAAGTTGAAATCCACATTAGCAGTTAAAAGGGTGAATGTAACTCAACAAAATCTATGAAAAAAATCAGGTTTTAATCCTCATGCAAGATCGTTAAAAGTTTGAAAACATTATAGAATTTACATGTCTTGACTTCAACAGTTAGAAACTTATTCTACTGTTACAAACCAACGGAACATAAACTAGAAGCACATCTGCCCAAACAATCATTTTCCAAATCTACAACTGCAGAGTACTCCCATTCAAGCGACACCACTTCTAGTGAATGAAATTGCACACATAGATTTGTATGTAATCAATTCTAGTAGGGAATTGATAAACTACTTAAAGAATAGTGAAGAGCTTCTTGAAGTAATTAGCATTACTGATGAACAGAGAAAGAAGAGAGAGAGAAGAAAATAGAGAAAAGAGAGGACTCGAGTATCTTTTAGTATATAATATGAGCTTATTGAATGAATTACAATACAACTTTTGGTATCTAACTTTTATACACACTTTAACTACTAACTGTCACTAACAGAAATTCAAAAATTATAACTAACTAATTGTCAGTCATATTACAAGCCTAACTAAACAATCTTTGGCTTTAAGCAACCTTTACTTGATTTTTATTCTCTGAGTCACGTCTTCATTCTCCTCCTAACTTTGACTCCAACCAATTCTCTAAGGTATTTAAACCTCGAGACATAAAATGCTTTAGTAAACAAATCAGTCATTTGCTCCTCTGTTTGCACATATACCAGCTTCACTTCACCATCCTGTTGTGCATCCCTCAAGTAGTAATATCTGAGTTTAAAATGTTTCGTCCTCCCATGGAACACTTGATTCATTGAGATGACAATGGCTACTTGATTGTCAACATATATCAGTGTAGCATTCTGCACAGTCACCTGTAGATCCAAGAGTAGTTTTCTGATCCAGATAGCTTGTTTTGCTGTAGAAGTAGCTGCAACTAGCTCAGCTTCTGTAGTGGATAAGGCTACCACTTCTTGCTTCTTTGAACTCCACGAAGAACAAACTGATCCTAAAGTGAAACAAAATCCAGAAGTGCTCTTCATGTCATCTAAAGAACCACCCCAATCACAGTCCACATAACACTTCAGATCGCAATCTCTAATCTTCTCATAGAGCAAGTTATAATTCTGTGTATCTCTAAGATACCTCAAAACTCTCTTTATAGTAGCCAAGTGCAACTTTCCTAGATTGCTCATGAATACAGAGAGCACACTCACAACAAATTGCATATATGGTCTGGTAGCTGCTATATACATAAGACAACCAATCATACTCATATACCTTCTGCTATGAACTTCTTCTCCTTCCACCTTCTGTATCATCTTCTCTTTTAGACATATAGGAGTTGAAACTGGCTTGCAATTATCCATTTGAAATCTTTTTAACACATCACTTATGTACTTCTTCTGACTCACAAAGATCTCTCCCTTTCTTTAAGCTATCTCCATGCCCAGAAAGTACTTTATGAGACCAAGACCTGTCATTTCAAATGTGTTACTGAACTGAAGTTTCAAGCTTTTAATCTGAACACTTGAACTTCCAGTTAGAAGCAAATCATCTACATAGACAGAAACCACAGATGCATGTCCTTCTTCAACTCTAACATAGAGTGTGGGTTCATTGCTACTTCTCTGGAAGCAAATTTACAGTAGAAAGGTGTCTATCTTCTAGTACCAACACCTTGGTTCTTGCTTCAACCCATATAATGCCTTGTGAAACTACAGATACATGTCCTTCTTCAACTCTAACATAGAGTGTGGGTTCACTGCTACTTCTCTGGAAGCAAATTTACAGTAGAAAGTTATCTATCTTCTAGTACCAACACCTTGGTTCTTGCTTCAACTCATATAATGCCTTGTTCAGCTTGTACACTTTATCTTCTTGCCCTTTAATAGTGAAACCTTCTGGTTGATCCACATAAAGCTCTTCTTGTAACTCTCCATTTACGAAAGCAGACTTGACATCCATTTGGTGTACCTCCCATTCTTTCTTAACTGCTATGGCCAAGATCAATCTTAGGGTCTCAACTCTTGTCACTGGTGCAAAGGTTTCACTAAAGTCCATACCTTCAATTTGTGCATACCCCTTCACCACCAGTGGTGCTTTGTGCCTACTGATAGAACCATCTAGATTTAATTTTAGCTTGAACACCCATCTGAGGCCAATCACTTTTCTTTCATTTGGTCTCTCAACAAATGTCTAGGTTTTGTTCTTATGGATCATTTCTAGCTCCTCTTACATTGCAGCCTTCCACTTCTCATCACTTAGAGCCTCCTACACATAAGAGGGCTTATAGACTGCAGTATGGCTTCTCTCACAGATGTCTGTCAAAGTTCTTGTTCCTCTTATAAGAGCATGATCAATATCCTCTTCTTGGTGTTCAACACCATTCTCATCACCTAGAGTATCATCATTAAACATGGAGGGATCAATGAGATCCATGCCACTGTAGAACTTAATAGGTTGCTCACTGTCCTTCGGAAAAGAGCTAATTGGCTCTTGCTCTTTCTTCTACCAGTCTCATTGTTCATTCTTAAGAAAATGAACATCCCTGATCACTTTGACTCTATTCAAATCAGGAAAATAGAGCCTATATCCCTTGGTAGCTTCAAAATAATCAACAAAGATAGCAGGCTCACTCTGACTGTCTAACTTGCCTCTTCTAACTTGGGGTACATGGGAATAGCATAAACTCCCAAGGATCTTAAGATTCCTGAGCTTAGGCTTCATACCACACCACATCTCATGAGGTGTCTTCCCATCAAGAGCCCTGGTGTACAATCTGTTCAACAAAAAATAGATTGTACTTGTAGCTTCTGCCTAAAACTTCTTGGGAAGTCCCTTTTCCTCGAGCATGCATCTCACCATCTCTATGATACTTCTGTTTCTTCTCTCCACCACTCCATTTTGTTGAGGGGTATAAGGAGTTGTCAGCTGATGCTTAATGTTTGCTTCTCTGTGCAGAAACTCAAACATTTCTGCAGTAAACTCGCTTCCATTGTCAGTTCTAACAAACTTGATTTTCTTGCTATGTTGATTCTCTACAAGACTCTTAAAGTGCTTAAAAACATTAACTACTTCCTCCTTACTTTTAAAACTATAAAGCCATAAGTATCTTGAATAGTCATCAATCATCAACAGAAAAAACCTGCTGCCACTCAAGGAGTCCTTGTACATTAGACCACACACATCAATGTAGACCAATTGCAGCAGTTCCTTGGCTTTCCATGATGATTTTAGGAAGGGAAGTCGAGCTTGCTTGCCTTTAAAGCAAGGAGTACACTGAGATCCATCACTCAGCTCCACAGGAAGGTCATCAACCATCTTCTTTCTTACCATTTCCTCAAGACCTCCCAGATGAAAGTGTCCCATTCTCTTGTGCCAAAGATTAGTCAGCTGTACATTGGTGACTAGAGCAAGCTGTTGCATATCCTCCATTCTTAGAGAGAAACACTTGTTTCTCACTTTAACTATGAGAATATCACTTCCACTTAGATCAATAATTCTGCACATATCATATTCAAAGAATACTTTGAACTCTTTCTCAACGAGTTATGCCACACTGAGAAGGTTGTGTTGGATATTAGGTACAAAGAGAACATCAGAAATAGTCTTGACCATCTCCAAGTCTCACATTTACATGAATTGATCTGTCCAACTACTTCAACAGACTAAGATTTGAAGACATGTGGCTTGTATAACTACTACCAATAATCCATTTTGTAGAGGCTAACTTTACCAGATCACAAGTAACTACAAAAAGTTACTCATCTTCTTTCTGTGCTTCAACTGAAGAATGTCCAGACTGATTTTTACAAATTGCCTCCATGTGATTACACTTCCTGCAAATCACAATTGGCCTCTTCCAGTATCTATAAGCCAAGTGATTTAACTTACCACAATGAGGGCAAGGGTTATACTTCCCATTTTTATCAGGAGACTAATTCTTGGATGGATCTTTCTGTTGATTCTGACTCTTCTGTGCCTTAGAGCCTCCTTTGGATCTTTTTCTCTTAAACTTCCCCTGATTGCCATTCTTTATGAATGCTTTGCATGCATCCTCTAAAGGATCACTCTTCCTTATCAGGAGCCTTTATTCTTGTGCTTGTAGAGCACTCACAACCTAAGCCAACTTAATGCTGGTCATATCTTTCGAATTTTCCAAAAAAGCAACGATTGCTTCATACTTCTCTGGAACAGAGATCAGAAGCTTCTGAACAATCCTGTCATCATTGAACTCCACATCTAAAAACCTGATCTGGTCTACTAACTGACCAAGCTTTTTAGTATAGGCCTTAACAAGCTCCGCATCCTTCATCTGTAGCCTATCAAACTCCCTCATAAAGTTGAGCACTTTTATGTGCTTACCACTATTATCTCCCTGGTATTCTTTCTTCAAGAAATCCAAGATCTTCTTAGTTGAATCTAGCTTCATAATTTTGGTAAAAATAGAGGGAGCCTTGGCTTGGTATAGACATGATCTGGCTAGAGCTTTCTTGGTGATTCTCTCCCTCAACTACCTCAGCTGAGGGATAGTTTCATCATCTGGTGGCACTTCAATCATGTAATCATCTTCAATAGGTTCCCAGAGATCCAGCCCTTGCAAAAACACCTCCATCTTGATTGCCCAGATTGCATATCCTTCACCATTGAACATTGGAGGTTGTAGGCCTTGAGATGAGTTCTCACCCATCACTGATGAACTCCTCGAATCACAACACTTTCAAACAGAATCACCAACCTCGAACCTTCAAGAAAACTCACTCACTCGTAGGTCCCTCAAGAAAGAAAACTCTGATTATTAAATTTGTTGATATTATCTATCACACATATATTTGTATGTAATCAATTTTAGTAGGGAACTGATGAACTACTTAAAGAATAGTAAAGAGCTTCTTGAAGTAATCAATAGTACTGGTGAATAGAGAAAGAAGAAAAAGAAGAAAATAGAGAGAAAAGAGGACTAGAGTATTTTTTGTGTGTAATATGAGTTTATTGAATGAATTACAATACAACTTTTGGTATCCAACTTTTATATACACTTAACTACCAACTGTCATTAACATAAATTCAAAATCTCAACTAACTAATTGTCAGTCATATTACAAGTCAAACTAAACAATTTTTGGCTTCAAACAACCTTTAGTCGACTTGTATTCTCCGAGTCACTTCTTCAGAAATCCCACCAAAAAAGACAAATCTAAAATGCCAAAAATCCAATCTTTTGACTATGAAAAATAAAAAGATTATGTAACTACATCAATACATGCAACAAGGTTGCGAAAGATCAAATATTTACGGGAGGAAGGAGGAGGTGGAGGCATATACTAGGCAGCTTAATTGTCACGTTTGAGTCTCTTCTTCTGGCAAAAAATACACAACAAACTCAACACTACCAAATTTGCCACTGCCCTAACGGCTATGCCCATAATGACTTCCTGAGATAATCTTGACGATAAATTTTATGGCAACCGTGGGATTGAAGTTTTGTACAATAATAGTGTAGGAGTGCGAGGTGGATATTACATTATAAACCTTTTTATTCTTCTCCAATAATAATTTTCTAATATTATAATACACAAGTTTTGAGAATTACTGCAATTGATATGTTTACTTGTGTACTAAGAAACTGAACACATGCTTCTGTTTTGAAGCATGAATGGCATCAAATGGTTACTGTAATTTGATTCTGCACACCTGGAAACATCGAGACGTGATCCTCTGTCCCTATTCTATCCTATTGAATATCAGTCATCTATTTATGTAGGACCAACATAAATGGATGACTAATATTCAATGAAACAGAATAGGATCATAATTAAAGAGACAGAGAATTTGAGCTAGAAAACATCAGGGAGAGAGCAAGGCATGTGCATAGGTCAAGAACGTACGGCCAATATAGGAAGATATGATGTGGCTTCTAAATCTATAGTAAGTTCAGATCTTTCGTGCCCTTTTTTCCTGTGCCCTGTGCTTCATCTATCTCATCCATTCATTTTTTCTCTCTCCCTTTTATTAAAAGGTTGAGATGGATGGAACATAGAGGGCACAGACAATCTGAACCCGTCTATGTAGTGTACACTTGACCAGCCCTAGCGGAGTTGCGCAGTGGTGAGGTCTATGCACTTGATCAGCCCCAGCGGAGTTGCGCAGTAGCGAGGGTACCGACATCAGAGTACTTAGTCCTCTGATTGATTGGCTGCAGGATAATGATCTTTCTTGGACCTCGAGGAAAAAGTTGCTCATCAATCTGATGTCTCCGTATCTTGACTTTCAGTGGATATTATATAAGATATAGGACAAGTACTTAGAATCATTAATAGTTACGGACTTTCATATAGGAAAATGATAGTAGTATTTGATTTTTAGCTTAGTGGATAAAGACAGCGAAGAGGACCGTTCATATATCAAGAGAAATTTTTATAATCAATGGATTTCACGTACAATGTGTTGGGTTTATCTGTAGACCATTTACCAACTTATGTTTTAGCCAACAAAAATTCGCATTGGGGATTAAAGCAGTCCCCTCTCTGCCCAAAACATTCAAACAAATCGAACTCATTTGCCCTTTTTTTTATTTTTAGATTTTTAGCCTTGGTGGGCATCATGCAGCATAGATTTTACCCACTCACACAAACATAGCCTGCCTGTTTTTTCTCAGTTTATAATATCTATCAATACCTTTTCAAATACACCAAGAGAGCATCCCAAGCATCCCATCGAAAGGTAGGGTTGCAAGAGAGTGCAAAAGCAGAAAGAAAGCTTGAAAAGAATCGAATGAGTAAGCATATGAGTATTTTGCCAAAGTTAGCAGCCTTCAAGAGCTCTTTTGGTCTGTTCTCTTCCACATTAGTGGCACTGGTCTTACACTTGGAGCTCAGCTTTTACATAGAACTCTAGTCTTTGCTTTTTATTTCCCTTTCCCTTTTCTCTTTTCTCCTTTTGGCTGCTCGTTTTGGAGACCTTTTTCAGCCAACTCCAATCATATCCGTGAACTGACAATCAAATATACGACGAAATTAACGAATCATAAAGAATTTCCTATCGAAGTCTTTTCTTATGTGACTTGTGGCTTGGATCGGGATTTTCAGAAGCAAGCCCTTTTCTCTTAACGCTAGTAGCCGAAGTAATCGAAGAACTCCCGGAAACATCCGTTGGCTTGAGTTGGGTAGGCAGGATATCCACCGAACTCACAGACCTTGGCAAGTTGAGATTTTCAGCTTCTAATCTTTCGATTAGAGCATAGCACTTGAACACGTCTTCCTGTAGATATCCATTGAACAAAGTTTATACTCTTTTTGGTTAGTTGAACATTTAATCTGATCAAGCAAACAAAGCTTCGAACTTACAGTTTCGAGAAAATGAGAACAGAGGATGGAATTCATCTTACACTCCAATTCCATCCTTGTTAATCCCTGACCTAACGCTGCAAGGGTGACAGCAATTGCTATAGCAGACGGTCGATGATGTATCAAATTGATCTCTGCATTCATTCAGTCGAATCAATATGTCAAAAATCATTGCCAACATGACAAATAAGAATTCACCGGAAGGTTACCTCTCATTAGAGTCAATATCAATCCGACAGTCCTACGTAACATCAGCTTTGATGGCGATTCGTCCTTGCAGCACTTAACGATGAAGTAGTGAAGGAAAGAAAAAGGTGTAACAGAGATCAATTTCCATTCTAATGTGCTTAATACCAGCAGCTCCATTCGTTTAATGAGTTTGTTCTCAAAATTATAGTCGTCGGTCTGGAATTCTGACAAAGATGGTATCTTTATCTCCTCCATCTTTGCAGCCAAAGAAAGACATGCCACTGACAATAATCTAACTGCCCACAATTTCTCACCCTGAAAATGATTGAACAAAAAGGAAAATCAAACAACATAAAAAAAAAAAAGTAACAAGTAATGAAACAGAAACTCAATAAAAACATAACAAGTAGCATCTTACATCAATAGACCGTCTTGACAGGAATCTATCAAGGTAAAGCATGGACAAATAAGCTGTTTGTAAACGAAATCCAAAGGTTGCTCTACTCTGCATTAATTAATCCCCGGAAAATAAGCAACTAATTAAACTTCACAATGGTTTAGACTCTAAACCACAGGTGGACTCGATGGAAAAAAAGAAAAAAGAAAAAAGAAAAAGAGAAGAATCAACAAGACACTGACTTTAAGAATCCATTCGATAGCTTCCAAGCGGGCACATTTGACCCAGTTTTGAAATACTCCAGATTGTTCCACTTTAAACCCAAAACTGGTTTCTCTTTCAATCAACATTTCTAAGTCCCCTTCCCTATTAGAGTAATCACCATTCTGTGGAAGATCCATGAATGCAATCTCATGATCTCCAGCTCCTTCATCAAGGCAGCAAGTATCAGTCTCTTGACAAAGGAGGCCCTGAACAGATTCACCTTCCATGTTTATTTCCGTCACTTTTGTGCCTACACTTGCACATCAAATCCAGTAGAAAATGTACCATACACATTATTCACAGCCAAAGGCATGACTTGGACAACAAAATGGGGTTTGACCAGCACAGTATCAAAACACAGAGAGAGATTGCGATGAAGAAAGAAGATCAATCACTTTGCCTAAAAGTCAGGTTTAAGAGTTCTGGGTTCCGGTTGGATTCATTTCTAGCATGTACTTTAGTATCTGCAGTACTGTATTTAAATGCGGAGTTTCTTTTTCCTTTCTATTGTTCTTACTTCTGACCAACGTTTTTTAATGTAGTTAGTGTTGCGTTTGTATCTGTGGACGAGTTTGACTGAGACCTAGGGGTGTGCTTGGTTTCAGGGCACGGGTAGTTTTTGTGGGGCTTTGCTTGACATACGCCAGCATTAGGAGCGTGGGATTCACGGCGAAATGAGAAACTGACGAGAAGGTGTCAATTAGGTACCGTACATGGGGTCGTACCTGGAACCTCACCCTTTCGATTGGTGATTGGTTGGATCAGAGTTTGTAGGCCAATCAAAACACTTGATAACGGGTCTTCTACTTAGAAACGGAAACTCGGAGCATACGATAATGACCAGGAACACGACTAATCACAACCTTACCTTCGGCTTCAACCGATGATAGAATAAGTTAATTTCGAACAAAAGAGTAAACAAGTTATCAGATGGATGTATTGTTTTCGTCGAGCAATTAGGGCCATTCACTTAAGGACGAATTTGTTTATATTTATATTTTTAATTTTTTTTGTTTATTTTCAAATTTTATTAAACAAGTGTGATTGTTTGATTTTTTAATTTTTGATTTTGATTTCGATTTCTTCCAAAAAAATCAATAATGTGGTTTTTATTTTCCATTTATGTTTTTTCTTAATCTAATTTACTATTAATTAAATATATAATGTTAAATTATTTAATACATTAATTATTAAAAAGAACTATTAATAATTTAACTAATATTGTATATTTAATTAACTAAATTTAATTGTTAATATAAATTATGAATAGTTCAATAAATTTAATTATTAGTAAATACAATAACTCAATTAAAAATATATTAATAAATATAATTAAATATAAAATAAAATTTTATTTAATAATTAATATTTAAAATAAATATTAAATTTAAATTTAAATTATTTATTTAATAAAATAAAATAATTTTTATTATGGGATTGAAATAAATTTATTTAACTAAAAAATATATATTTTTTAATTTCACCTAATGTGTAATTATGACATTTGATTTTAAGACAAAAAGGCAGTCGAAAATTAAAGTAATTTTTTTTACAATTTTTATTAAATGAGACCGTCCTATTGCGTTAATCGATGGGGTAACCTGAAAGAATGAAAACACGTGGCAGCAATTTAATTGGTGTTCATTATATAAATTAAACTTTCTCTTTTCACCTTAAAATAAATAATTTAGCTCATACTCATATATATATATATATGGTATGTTTACAATTATTTTAATAACTGAATCACGTGCCATATACTTTTGACCGGAGCATCCAAGTAGAAATGGAAAAGGGCTGAATACCTTTACCTTTAAATTTAGATATTCTAGCTAAAAATAAAAAGAATTGCAGAAAAACAAAAGAGACTTCTTTTAATTGTGTCAGTTTACAAGAAAGGAGAGTCCAATGCAACAACAGATTTCAGCTCTTGTTCTTTCCCAAAAGCCCAACGTTAGTTAATTAATTTTGCCTCCAAATTAAGAATCATGACAGCCACTAGCCAGGCCTATCCTGTTGGCAAAATTCGCCTTCATGCTAGAGGATAAAAATTAAGACAAGACACAAGATCCAAAACCCAACCAAACCAATTCGATCACACCTCCAATCCAACCATTAAACTTAGTTATCACATTTTGATTCCTTAACCAAAATCATGCTTTGCTTCAACTTGGATAACTAAAATCTGTACTGAGAAAACAATAAAAGTGTACATCTGGTCGTGTCTTACCTTATCACTGTTGAATCTTCCTTGTCCTCTTCGCATATGGTTATCTGACTTCCATCTTTCATTATTCATACCTTAATTCTTGCTTCTGCTTTGACCGCCAAAGTACAGATCAGAACTGCACCTATTATATTTATTATGGATTGATATTAAGTAAGTTTATCGTCAGGCCAGGGATTAGTCAATCAATTCCTTTATTTTTTCTTTCTTTCACCAATCCAAGGTTAAATCTAGCGAGATCCAAGTTTTAGGCCGATAACGTTAACCACCACCAATCCTGTTCAAGCTATGAAAAGTAAATTAAACGAACAACTTTTACCATCTTCAGCCTGCATTTATAATCAGCAGTGCGCTGTATAGACTCAATTCACAATATCAGTAGACATCTAATCCTTCAGTTCCTACATCTCATAGGAATGCCTTTTGTTTTCATTCTATAGTTTCCATATTGGCAATATATATAAACCATTTCATGTATATATCCTAATTCCTAATTAGATATGGCCTTTGAATTATAGAAACAAAAAGTATTAGTGAGTATTGATCACTATCAATATCATAAATAAAATATTTTGTTTATCATTTTTCTAATAATAATAATAATAATAATAATTAGTAATGACTATATAATTTGTAATATATTTCTTATAAAAAATAATGTTTTTTCTTGATGAAGATGGAAACTTAGCAGAAAATCGCACTATCGTGTTACAGTGAATAGGGTATGTGCGGACAAATTGTTTAAGACACGAATCTTTGCTTTGGATTATGTGCTGTTCAGAAAATTAACTTTGGGGAAGAGATGAAGTAGTGTTACTGTCCACAATTCACATGCTTTGCCAGCATTTCTTAGCTTAATTTCCAATCATTGATCATCCAAGGGATCTCAATCCCAATTCGCCTGGCATTCGTTTTATTAATCGTCAGATAACATTTCATACGCTTCTTAAAATATTGTCTACTCTTGTTTTTAGTCGACAAGATGATCTGGTATAACTCACATTAATTAACATCTCCAGGAATAGGTGCATCTTTAGAAACTTGAATGCATGTAATAAGCATTTGTATCTCAAAAAAAAACCCAAGAAATATACAAAAAGAATAAACATTGTTCAGTTACCAAAGCATATATATTTATATATACAATTTTATTAAATAAATCTTATATTTAAAACCTATATCTTGACTTACCCATTAATCCTTTAGTTACGATAAAATGTATATTAAGAAATATGTTTAATGTAATTTATGCGTATAAGACTTGTTTATTATATAAAAAATAAAATTTATGATGCTAAGTAAATTTTTAATAGAAGTTGTAAAACTAACTATAATCTTTTTAAAAATGCTCAACTATGTCGTGTGTATGGGAAATTTATTAGCTAACGTTTAAATTTGTTGTTCCATATAATTACTTTTGGTATCGACTTATTTCATCACCTGGTGAAAATAGATAAACATTATGTCTTAATCAAAACTTTGTGCCAGGAAAGACGACTGGTGTCGGTAGGATGAAATTGAAGCACATCTTTCCCTATCTCACTACATATTTACAACATTGAATGACTATACTAAGCTTCCGTCTCTTTCTATGGGGTCCCAAATAATTCTAGAGCCAGCATACTATTACCCTTATGTGTTCTTTTTATGATTTTGTCGTAGCAAAGTATATTAGCATGCATCTAATGAGGTGTGATATCATTTTTTAGTGTAGAAGTGAGAAATGTCAATGAATCCTTTCTGAAATAATGAAACTTGGAAGAAGATTCAACTTACCATGGCTCAATGTAGTCCCCAAAAGATTTGAAGGTTGTGACCAACACATGACCCTTAACCTTTAAGTTGCGATGTTGTGACTCTTGATAAGCTTGTTCAAGAGCTAGTACAGTAATTTGGAAGTCATTGAGCCTGTACACTGAATAGTACAATCTTAACCCAAGTTCTCCACTTAAGATCACGATTAAATTTGAAAAACATTAAAATAAGAATGATGAGAAACGACATTTCATGCATAGTTGACTAGTAACTTGGATTACTAGCAAAAGGAAATGCGAATAAGAAGGTGCATGAACGTTTCAAGAATCTCACATCGAACAAATATAAATATATTTAGTCATTTATAATAATGTGCAAACCTCTTCTCTCAAACTAGCTTTTAGGGGTGAGTTAGACCTTTCATTATAGTATTAGAGCTTGATTGTCTCGATGGTTTTTGTCCCTTTGCCCAATATGCTCAACAGAGGTCCAACCTTGTTTCAGGTTAGGGGGTGTGTCAAGAATTCTACATCAGATAAGTATAAATACATTCAGTCATTTATAACAGTATGTAAACTTCCCATCTCAAAGCTAGCGTTTGGGGGTAAGTTAGGCCTTTCAACACCCAAGGTAGTATGGTATAAGAAAAAGAAATGCATGACGATGTTCAACAAAACAGAAAATGAGAGTCTAATTAGTAGAAGCTGTGAAATAAAAGTCTCATAGAAATTAGGCGTTTAATAGTAATTTAGGGTTTTGACATATTAGTTAGTTAGATGCTCTAGTGAAAAGATGTGAAAGGATCGTATTCCGAGATTGTAAGAGAAAAATATGAAAGCTTAAAAAGAATTGGAGAGGGTGATAAAATAGATATGACAACGTTGAAAATTACTGAATACATGACTCATAATAGAAAAATTTGGTGTACTATGACTCAGGTAGAGGATCTCTCATAAAGAGATCCTGGTAGTTCTCTTATATCTTTTAACTCTTGCTTATTGTAGTTAGCTAAGTGGTAATTATATATTATGTATTATCATCATCATCATCATCATCATCAATATTATTGTTATTATTATTATTATTATTATCATGTTTACGATGATGATGATGACGGAGGATGATGATTATTATTATTAGTATTAGTGTTAGTATCATTTTTATTTTTACTATTATTTATATATAGTTATTTTTATTGTATTTTATTTTTACTTTTACTTTTACTTTTATTGTTATTATTATTATGTTTATCTATTTATTTTAGTTTCAATTTCTTTTTTTGTTTTTTCAATTTTCCTTTTATTTATTATTATTTTTATTTGTTTATGTTGACCATTTGAAAACAGTCTCTCCACTAGTTAGGGATAAGGCTGCATACTACTAAACCTCCCTAGACCTCATGTCTTAGCAAGATTTCTACTAAGTGTTATTGTTGTTGTTGACATATTTGTTCGTTAATTAGGGAAATTAGGTATTTTAATTAACAACATAACCCTTTAAGTAATGTTGACAAATATGCATAATTTATTTTTTTATAAATTTATTAGCAGGTTTAATATGTCATGTGATATAGTCGAGTTAGGGATAACAAAAAAAAGTTCAACTTGACCCAATTTAAAGTCAATGGACTTGACCTAAAGACTATTCTTTTTTTACAATTTTTTTTTTGAGTTTTGAGCTAGGCTCAACTTGTGCTCTTTGGCCGGACTCGATTATAAGTCTGAAAGTTCTAATAAAATGATGTAGTTTTTAATTTAAAAAATTAAAAAGATAAATTTGATCGAACCCAATCGAAGTTCATACTGTCCATTGATGACTTGCTTTAAACGTTTAGAAAATATTAAAATTAAAATTAAACGTTGTTAAATGTTAGAGTTTAATTTGTATTTTAAAGTTTAATTTTTTTCCCTTTGTCCTTCTTATAAACGTTTTATTCGTGATTATAGCTAGCTTTTAAGTCTTCCATAAGTGGATAAAGCTAGTTTGTCAAATTCAACTAACTTCTTTTTAAATTAAATGATTACTATAACATTTAATTAATCTAGTTAAAAGTAAAAAAAAAGAAAAAGAAACAAAAGACTCCTCTTTTTAATTGGTTTGAAAGAAGAAAATGGAAGACTAGAAAGTTGGCCCCTACCTTACTTGAGGTTGCATGGGGACTTGGTCCAAATTCAGCCGGAAAGTGTAGCAGAGCAAGGGACGGGGAGTATCTGTCTCGCCTTTGCATCCCGCAACTTTAGGGAAACAGGCAACAATTACCCTGTAAAAGTGTGAGTACGTTGCCACCACGCCTAATTTCCATCTTTTTACTTATGCCCTTAAAATTGTAGGGCATACCCTTATCTCCTTCATGTAGTGCAATCCCCTATCCTCATTACCATCAAAATGCTGATTGGACCTGTTGTCAGTGTGATGTTTCCGATCCGATAATGATGCTTCTATTTGTTTGTTTCCTTGTTTTGATGTTTTCGGTTATTCTTCTTGGTCAAAGAAATTGACTCTTTACACTTAAAAAAAAAGTGACTTTTAAGCTCAAAATTTAAGTACAATTTTAATACTACGAAACTGAATAAACTATAGTACTAGAGAAAGTTGGCAGGGTGGAGTGCCAACTTAACAAGCTGATATGGTACTCCAATCCATTCCAGTAATGAAATATGATAAAAATTAATATCTATTATTTAAGATTTTTAACGACGACTTTACATGAGATTAGAAACGTGCATATGAGTATTTATATATATATATATAAATATACTTGAGAAAAATAAATATGTAATAAAAAGAATTTTGTAAAATACTTTTGTTATTGATAATAATTTAAATTTAAATAAAACTTAGAGATAAATTAATTTGATGGATTGACTAAGTAAATAATTTTATTTTAATCTCTTGTACAATATTATTAATAAATATTAATAAAATTGTTTGTATTTTTATTAAAATAAATAAGTAAAAGATTTAATAAATGACATTTATTAATATATTTTAATTATTAAAACTATTGCCATTGTTATAATTAAATATTTGTTGTTTATTTTTATAAAAATATTCTAAAAATTTTAAAAACAAAAATAAGTTTAAATTTAATCATAAAATTTATTTTCATAAGTTATAAAAATTAGAAAAACTAAAAATAAAAATAAAAATAACTCAACTAAATATGTTTGTATTAAATAAAAAAAAGGAAAAGCTTGCAGCTGCACGATAACCATACATACTCTTAATTTGCCATCTGAAGAAAGGATAAAAACTTTGAAGACTTACTGGCTTAGACCTATCATACGTGTACATGTACAACAACTAACGAGTTAGAACAGCAACAACATCAGTACCCCACACCAAACTAATTGAATTCTGCAGTAGTCCCAGCACATAATCAATGGGTGCCAACGTATGGTAGCTCGATGAGTTGGGTAAAAACATTATTAACTAGTGATCAATAATTGAAAGAAGGGACAGCTACCTTTTTAGTTACCATGTATATTGGCCGACATTGAGAAGTCGTTAGGATTTTATGTTGGTGGAACTGAAATTATGAACATTTATGCAAATGATATGTACGTATCCAGCCGACTGCTCCAGAAACTATGGATATTTTGTTCTTAAAAGGAACGGACAGCTCAATGCTTGGTTCCCAAGGGCAACGGACCAGTTATTTGAGAACACGTTTGTTCATCATTTTCTTGGTGGAGACTTATAGCCTGCTCAGGGGACTCTTTTCCTTTTCCTCACCCTGTAAAATTCAATCAGAAAAGCAAGTGGATGATTAGCTAGCTCGAGCAGCTGTGGCCATGGGGGTGATGGGGAGTAGGACGACCCCATGCAAGCAAAACTGAAGTGTCCACATATACAATAATATCAAAGGAAGAATGTATATAGAGAAGGACTATGCGTGTCCAAAGAGGAAAAACTTGCAGAGGTTTGCGGAAACATGTTTGTTAATATTTCCTAAACCCTACGTGAATGGCGTTAGATAGTTGAGACTCGTCCACAACTGACACGAGACAAATTTCCGTAGGGGTGACTCGGTAATTATCATCCTCCACATTAATTCCTATATCTTTCAAATGCAAGGCAAATCCATTTATCTCCACTAGATTATCTGAAATCATTTCCGATTGAGTCTGAAATTTTAGATTACTGTAGCAAAGTTTTAGATCTCAGATGAGCGGAGGCTCATCTGGACCAGAAGAAACTCGGATAATAGTTGCAACAATCCCAAAATCACAAGCAATTGGCAAGTGCAAGTTAGAAGTCCGTTACAAAGTATCCTCGACCATTCTTTGTCATTATTATCTGTTAAGCAAGACTGATCTTTTAGTTCTTGTTTGCTCTGTTATTGGTCATTAACCTAAAAACAGTAAAAGGAATATGCAAAAATGAAATTGGAAGATTAACAGTGCTATAAAAGGAGGTCGGTGTGCAAGTTCTATAAAGTTTCGGGAACAGGAAGTCTTGTCAGGTAGGAAAATACAACGCAAAGAAAATAATGGTGGCCCGAAAGAGAACAGAAAGAAGAGGATGAGGCAAATACTGTATGATTGTGGGTTGGCGCCTAAAAAAAAATTATCTGATAGGTTGAGGGGTTGTGGAGTTGTACCCCACAAAGATATAAACCTGCGCAGTACTAACTTCTATGCCATCTATTTCATCAAAAGTGCCTGGCAATCTTACCTTGTATTTTACAGGCAGAGAGAGTTCGGACAGGAGATTAGGAGTTAGATTTCCAATGTTTTGACTGTATAGTATACTATTGACCCGGTCGATTCTCTCTTTCAAGCCAAATCGTCCCTACCATTTACATCCAAAACTTCGCTAGGGCAGCGTGCTCACATGGGGTGTGCTTCAGAAAACAGTCTTCAGAAGCTTTCACTATTACTTAAAAAGGGCCAGAGCCAGTGTGTGGCTTAAGAGCACATTTAAGTTTAGCTTCCAGCTGCAAACGGGCCCTGTGTTTCAACTAACTGTCTTTTTTTATTATGGTGTCGTAGCATAAAGCAACAAGAAGTTTATGCCCAAGAAGAAAAACCCCAGCCACTAGTGTTTTAAGGAATAGACATAACAGATAAGTATCTATTGCCATGCTTCATGGTTATCCCAGCAGAGAAGATGCAACGGTATCATCTAATACTCTCAATGGCTAATAATTTAGTCATTATAAGGTTCTTAGGCATGTAACTGAGCCATAAATGAAAATTTCCTCTTAAAGTTGATTTATTTTAATTTAATTTTTTTACTATATTAACTAGGATATAAATGATCTCAATTCTAAACAATCTAAATACTAAATGCATAGGCATTAATCATTATCGTAATCTTTCATCAAAAGACATTTTATAATTTTTTAAATAGTCATAAAACTAAAAATATTAAGCTATAAATAATTATTAGTAATATATTATATTTATAAATAAAATCTTTACTAAACAAAAATTATTATCCCAACCTCTTTTTTATAAGATTATATAACATAAAATTTAAAAATGAAAAATGTTTTTAATATTCTTAATAATTTATGTACAAAAAGAAATACTAACTCCATATATCTTCTTTTTAAATTCAAACTTCACATTTTACCGATATATTCTATCTAGATTTTAATAACATGTAAATTATTCTTATAAATATAAACTTTGCTAAATAAAGTTATTACTCCAATCCCTTTTTATTAGGATTGTATAAAATGAATGAGATTTACAAAACAAGAATATTTCAAATAATATTAAGAATTTATTAATGCTATTATTGATGTGATTTCTCAATTTGAACATTGTAGTTTCTTGCTTCAAATAAGTTATTTCCATATTCTAACATTGTTTTACAACAAGTGAATCCTTTATTGATTTTATAGACTTTTTTTTATATACTGTGAAATCTTTTTGTGCTTTTAGATGAATTTAATAGCAAGATAAATAGGTATTATTTTATTGAACAATAAAATGAAGATGGTGGTGATATATTTTAATAAGGAAATTGGACAATTTGGTGAAGGCTTTAGTAGAGACCACGGTCACTTTAACTTTAAGATTGAGTCATACAATGATAGTTAATATGACATTTAATTTAGTTATGACAATTATGACGGTCATCATTCATTTGTCTCTCTTAATAGTCATTTTGCTTGTACTAGATATAATAATCACTAATTGTGTAGTCCCCTATAGAAATCAGATATATTTGTTAACAGTTTGGGATATAGCTGCATGTAACTTTTAGAATTGTTGGTTATATGTGTGAGTGTGTGTGTGTGTGTGTGTGTGTGCAAAGTGCAGAAAACATCTATATTACATTAAACCTCACATTACGTATATTTCTCATATTCCATATTATTTAAGAAAAGTTTCACTTTTGTTATTTATTGTTTCACATAATTATTTGTCCTAAAAATTGTGAAATGAATAAAAGGTGTTGTACAAAAAGATGCCTTTAATATTTACGAAATTGACATAGAGTCAAATTGTATGAACTATGTTATGACATAGTAAGATTTCATGCAAATTTTAACCTCAAAATAACTAATATGACAATTGGTACCATATCATTATGGAAGCCATTTGTGGTGCATAATGGTTGGTGGGTAGAACTTGTCGACAATTCGAGAAAGACTTGTTCATTTAAAGTATGACTTACATCCTATTTTGAAAGATCATGCTATACTACATGCCTAGATCAACTTGACATTGCTATTTATGGTATCCATAAGCATTTAGATGACATTTTTGACATGCTAACTAGAGAAAGGGTGTGCTAAAAGATAGCTTGATTCTACTACAAAACTTTCTTGCCCTAAGGGTTGACATAAATTGGTCCCATTTGAAAGTTCGTAATTCAAAGTATTTTAGTGGTGCTCTTAATGCTAAGGCACTGAAAAAATTTCTTCAGATGTGTAACAATACTTTGATGTTGCAAGAGCTTTTGGAGGTGATAAAGTCATACTAACAAGCATGTATTTGGTCGAATATGGCAAATACAAATTGGTGGAGAGCTTGGACGGATGATGATTTGAATGCTAAGAGGCAACAAATTGATATATGGAAAGTATTGTTTCATGAATTGAAGGAACAAATCCTTTCCAATAATACGTTATAGGTTGTTGGTGAATTGTTACAAAAATTATGATAGGATGATATTGTTCATAATTATGTGAAGGCATTTAGTTTGTTGATGTTGGATACTCATAATATGTTTCAAGAAGATAAATTATTTAATTTTTTTTGGACCGCAAACTTGTGCATATATTGAATTGCATAAAAAATGGGCCAAAGATTATAGTTATTGATGAATTGGTTAATTTGTGTTTGAACAAAGATAAAGAGCTAATAGGCACCTCAAATTAGTCTAAGTATAAGGATAAGCAGAAGAATGACAATGGCAAGCTCTAACATGAGGGGAAATAGATACAAAATGATAAAGTGAAAGACAAGGTAAATGGAAATGGGGATTTGTCTAATAGGCAAAAAAACGATAAGGATATTGGTTTCTTAATTTACTATGGTCCTCACTTTGCATTGAATGTCCCAAATCAGAGAAACCCAGTACTATATTGACTAAACATGAAACAGAGAGTGATGTAACATTACTGGTGAATCCACTCTAGTATTTAACACAATTTTGGGTGAGGTAAGTACTAACCATGCCTTTTTGTTACACTTAATATTTAGTGTACATATATTGCTATGATGGTTGATATTAGTTTTAGGCACACACAAATAAGAAACAAATTGGTTTCCAAGCTTGGATTGAATGTGAACAAGAATACTAAATAGCTAAAAATGGTAAATATAAAAGCAAGGGACATTCATAGAATGACTTACCAAATATGGAAGGTTGAATTGACTAGAACAATATGATGGTTATCTCATTGGCTAATTTCAATGTCAAACTTAACATAATGCTTCATTCTTTAACATAAGGTAGTGACATATCCATAATTGGGAAGAATTATGTTCATGGAGGAGTAAAACCTTTTATTTTATTAGATGTTGCAATCTATTAGTAAAAGCAATAGTAACAATCATAAATTCGATATTGTCTCAATAATTATGGTAGAAAAAGGTTTTAAAAAGGGGGAGAATATATTCCTTATTATCAGATTAAAGTGAAAGAAAGCATTTTGTCATGGCAATACTAGATGAGATTGTTGCTATACTATAAGCCTCCAAAGATGTAATGCCAATCTAATTGTCTAAAGAACTACCATAAATGAGGGAAGATGATCATCTAATTGAGTTAGAACCTAGTTTTGTTTCCTTTAAATGTTCATGATATTGGATGTCTCTATTGCAATTAGAAGATTTGCATAAACAATTTGGAGAATTTTTAGAAGTAGGGTATATGTAGCCCTTAAAAGCTCCTTAGGCACTCTTGTCCTCTTCTAAAAGACGGCAAATGGCACATTATGGATTTGTTTCAATGATAGAGCAATGTTTTAATTTTTCAAAGTTGGACCTTTGACTAATTGGTATGTCAAAATTGCAAAGGTGGATGAGCCAAAAACCATATGAGTTACTAGGTAAACTGCCTATAGATTTTTGGCCCTGTCCTTTGGCTTAACCATTGTCTTCCTCGTGTTTTATAATCTAATAAACGATTTATTAAATGATTTTATAGATGAATTCATGATGATATATCTTGATGATATTATGGTTTATAGTAACTCTATGGATGGACATGTAGTTCATTTGCAATAGGTGTTTGAATGGTTATGGGAAAAATCTACTGTCTGTTAAGATGGATGAGTCTATGACGCTAGAAATTAAATTTGTAGGGCATTTAGTAAGTAAAAGTTGATTTCTTTTGGAACCAAAAAGTGTATAAGCCATTATGGGGTGGCCAGACCCTAGCAAGGTGTTATAATTATGATCTTGCTTATGACTTGTGAACTATTATCATAAATTTATCTAAAACTATTCTCTGAAGGTTGCTTCTCTTACTGATTTGCTGAAGAAGGAGAGGAAATGGTGTTGGTTAGAGTATTGGCTAGAACTCTTTGTAAATTTAAAGCATTCTATTGCATTTAAACTTATTTTAAGACTACCTAAATTTATCTTTTGAAGTTCATACATTTGCATCAACTAAAACTATTAATGGTGTGTTAGTCTTAGAAGGACATCTAGTAGCTTTCTAAAAGTAAGAAACTCAATAAAATTGAACAAATATTTTTCCCCTAAAAAGGAAATGCTTGTAGTTTACATTTCCTAAAAGTTTTATAAAACAAATATTAAATTTATCAAATTTTATGTCAATTTACAATTTTATTAGTTTATAAAACATTTTTGGATTAATATTTTGTACATTTTCATTTCATTTCATTTCAATTCTGTAAGTTCATTTTAAAGGTAACAAATGAGCCATTTTAGTCATTCTAATTTCACTGAATTATGCATCATTCTACAATAAAATTGTATACAAAGAAAAACTGGTTATTTATAAGGTTTCTAACTTTGACAATAAAGTTTAAGATAGTGTTCCTAAACCGTAAATAATTATGAATTTACAACTATGAAATAACTTAATTGAATCTATAAATTCATAAAAAAGAGATAAATATGTTTAAATTAAAAAAAAAACCATTGAAAATTATAAACCATTCCCCATTCCACAAAATGCAATGAACAAGTACTTAAATAAAACTTTGGATTGATAACATTTAATGAAGTTGAAAGTTATGAAACCTTAAACATACTCCTAATTGCATTAGCTGATCATCGATTTTGTAGAATTATGAAAAGTTTTTAACAATTTTCTAAAGTCCTTTATTTTCATTTATAACTGAATGCAAATTTGACTAAAATGTCTAAGATAGTAAACTCAAACTACAATTTCTATGAAATTAGGTAAATTCTAGTATGAAATTTTATGAAATTAAACTTATAATTTGATAAATTAGTGGAAACTTAAGTTTGATTTTATAACTAATACCATTAAAAATATGAAACATCCTAATTTTGATATAATACATAAGTTAAAACTAGTAACATGTGTATAAATTGATTAGATAGAATGAAATTGAAGGTACTAAGAGCTTAAATATACTTGCCCCTCTCTTCTCCATATAAAAACATGGTCATTGACATATTTATGTTCAAGGTAGCATCCTACTTTCAATTTGATTCAACGAGTAGTAAAAAATCCATATTTAAGGTTGTGTATTACTTTAAACCTAATGTAAAAAAAGAACATAGGCATAAAGACAAATGCTCTGAACACCAGATGTCACACACCCATCTGTAACATGCCATCTAGCCTATATGCTCCAAGTTTGAACATGGAAAAATATCCCTATGTTAGCCACTATGTACTACTCCCTATATTTTCTAATAATGAATACATGGATAACACGATTGTATTTCATTTAGTTTATTTTTCTTACATGGAATATAGAGTTATATAGGCATGAACATGATCATCTTCACGACCGTGTACTACTCACTATCACCTGTGTCTGTAAGTAATCCAAGACTACATAAAACCAAAATTGACATCCCTAACAATTAAACTATATTTTAGAAATCATTCCATTAATGAAGAATGTTATTTACTTCATAAATAAATAGTGAATAAAAAATCATATCCAATCTTTATGGTTCTTCTATTTATAACTCCGAGAGTAAATAGATGAATAAACCTTTAGTTTGCATATATTATCTTCCATTTAAATCTTTGGTTCTTATTTTCCAAATTGACCATCTATAATATTAATCTAGCAACCTAAATTTGATTACTAAGCTTATCAAATACTTCTTCAATTATTTATGGAAAACAATAAGTCAATATAACTAGTAAAAGTTGAACCAACATCCTATTTAAAATTTAGAAATAGAAGTTTCTATTAGACACATATATAATCTCAAATGCAATGGTACTTTCAAAGATTGTCTATCCCAAATGTTTTTGACAGCCTATATATAAACATTACCAAATCAAACAACATATTTTACCCATAAATTAAATGAAATGTGGTTGACATTTTTACTTCCAACCTTTTCTTCAATCTCGTAGTTATAAGTATCTAAATTTCTATCCTCAACCATATATATATATATCATATTTAGTATATGAAATTAATAAGTAAAAGGGGTCTAAATTAAAATTTAACATTTTTATCAAAATTTAATTTAAATCTGAACGTTTCAACATGTTAAAAAAAGAATCCTAAGGTTCCATAGACATTCAAACATAACCCCAACTTAAAATCCCGTCAACCCTCTATTTATTTTCCTATGCACCCTTGCCATATGGTATCCTATGTGGTAAAGGACCTAAAAATTTAAACAATGGGAGGCTTATTTTTCCTAAAAAGGTAATGTTTGGGCTTTTCCTAAATGCTACTATCTTGCTTAAACTTATTCATCAAATAAGATGACAACATTTATGGAAAACTTGAATGTTATCTTTTGTATCCATGTGGTTAAAAGCAAATGACGCCTTTCTCATCCTTCCTTGTTTCATATCTTCTTCTTTGTTTTTAGTTCAAATATCGAATCCATATTTCATGTGTTATTATAGTTATTCCACTAACATTCTTCTAGTTTTCTTGTCCTTATTCCATCATCACTCTTCAATGCTTGGTTGCTCTCTTAGTATGTGTGGTGCGACTTCTCTTATAAAGAAGAATGGTGTAGCTTCTCCTTTAACGAAGTGTGACAAAACTTCTCCTCTAATGAAGGTATCCTCCATGCCATTCTATTGTTTAATTTTGCTTTCTTTATATGTTTATTGAAGATTAAACACCCATCAGTTTCATGCTTGGTTTATTGTTATATTTTGATTAATTAAGAGCTTATGTAGAGGCAGTAACTATTGCCCTAATGATTAGTTATTTTTGTAAATTTTCCTTCATTTCCTTCTATTATAAATTAGAATGACCTTGATTATGTTTTTTGAAAATTAAAGAAAATGAAGAAGTGTAAAAGATGTTATGGTACTTCTTACAATCTTTTTATGAAGTATAACAAGTGTGCATTACTTAATTTTGTATTGCTTATTATTTGTTCATTGTAGGATCAAAATGTACCCTATTTTTTGCATCTACTTAATTGTAACAAATGGAACTACTTCATTTGACTTTTTCTTAATTTCACTTTTAAAAAATGCCATGAGAGATGAATGACATGGTTTAAAGTCATAATTTATATTAGTGACAATGGATATCACCCCTTCCTATTAATAAATCTTGGGCTTTAAGCAATGCCTTTTTCTATTAAACTGAACTTCCTTGGGTGTATTGTAGGGTTATTGCATTGCACAATAAGGGACCATCCTCAAGTCATAATTCTAAATTAATTACTTTCCATGCATGGATCTTTTCATTTTCCAACTTAAATATGATGAAATGTTTCAATAAGATTTAACTTATTAAGCTATTAAGTGGAAATATTTCAAAATTTAATTTCAAAGAATTTTACCATATATGTTAAGCATTTAGATCATACTATAAAGGTCATCTATTGGTGTATAGATGTGAGACAACTTATTAAGTAGGATAGCAATAGTGATACTTAGTAAAGTCTTTTTAGAAGATTCCTATATTTGACATGTTGAAAAAGAAGGTTAACTGCAGTCTTGTGCATGTTTAGTATTAATTTGACATGTTGAGAAACAAGATTAAGAAACATTTTGAGCTTGTTCTTATGTTAAACAAAAATGATGAACATTTATGCATGTTTTTGAACCATTTTCTTTGTTATATTTGAAATAATCCTATTGTTGATTGAACGTAATGACTGTGGAACTTTTTTTTATAATTCCATAGATAAAATTCTGAACATTTAGAAGCTCTATTTATAATAACGTTTGCAAATTGGTTTACATTTGTAGACTGGATGCTTCTTTGAGGACATCATAAAGCAATAGTAATCTAGGAAGAAAATATTTGGTATTTCCTAACTATCCCATTAGTAATTGTGAATTTTCTAATGATATGATAATTGATTTCCTGAGAGAGCTATATATGTAATTAAAAAATTAAGGAAAGATATATCCATATTAAAAAAGGAGGTTGAAAGAAACATGTAACGCCCCAACATATACCTTGGAAGTATTATAGCATATCTTGGGTGCATTATAAAGTGAGCATAATGAATTAAGTACATCTTAATAAGAGATGTAAAGTACCTAATGTAAAAGACAAGGGTAAATGGATAATTTGTTGGCTTTGGCACGGACATACATACTTATGTATAGCAATTTTTGATATGTTTCCTTGAATTTATGAATGTGATGTGAGGGGAATTGATAAAACAAGCATTATATAAGTAAATGGGATGTTTTTGGTTAAATTGGATGTATTTTTGTGTTGCTCTTGCATGATTAAGACCAAAGTTAGTTGGTTTAGTATGTGTACCTCGTTGAATAGATAGGTTCCACTAAATAGACTTCTATAATTTGGCCATATCTTGTTCTGTATACCTCTAAATTGGATAATTTAAATTGAAAATTATTCTAGAGACATAGATATAAAACTTTCATGAAGGAATAGAAATTTGATTCTGCTTATGAGATTTTTGAATTTTGGTTTGAAGTTGAGTTGTGATTGCTGTCCTTGTTTTCGAACAGCTTGTAGTTTTTGGGGTATAACTCCCAATATAATTAACCAAATTGCATGAAATTTATGTCATTAGAAAATTAAGACATATGGGAATGAAAGTGATTGATAAGATCATAGGCAAATGTGGGAATTAAAGGAATAAGAAGGATCAACATGCAATTTTCCTAAAGTAAACTCATGAACCAATAAGATTAAAGCATGTGTGTCCAATGGAATCGTAACTCATGGTCCAATAGAATTATAAAACATTGTCCAATAGAATTTTAACACATGTTCTAATAACATTGCAACACATTGTCCAATAGAATTGTAACATGTGTTCCAATGGGATTGTAACACATGGTCCAATATGATTGTGACATATGGACCAATGAGATTGAAACATGTGTCTAAGACTAGAACATTCATGAAAAGGCATAAGAAGAGGGGAGATGGACGAAAATTTGAGGACTTAACTTCATATTTTTCTCCTCTCCATTTCACCTTCTTTATCCTATCATTTTTCACTTGGTGATTCAAGCAAAACCAAAGAGAAAGGGAAGGAAAAACATTAGAAGAACTACTTTGCCAATTTTAAGGTGTGGCACTTCACCATGTTGATTTCTGTATTTGTGTTTGATTGAATGGATATAAAGATTCATTTGGATGTGGATTTGTTGTTGGGATGTTGTTTTGTTATTATTTTGGTGTTATCTTGGATAGAATTGGTTGAATATAACAAGAGAGCATTGTGTAGTAGAATTCTGTCTAGGGTTGTTTCAGTCAGTCACGTTGTTTGAGTCATAACTCAGCCTAAAGACCCCCAAATTGTGTGATTTTAGATGCATATGAAACTTAAGACATAGATCTAAACATGTCTAGAAGAGACTCTGACTTAATTCTGGCTTTATGACCTTGGAAATTGAGATTAAAAAAGGTGACCTGATTCTGCCCGTGTTTTGGAGCATCTTATGATATTTTGCTTTTATCTTATGCTTTAGAAGTCCAAATGGTCTGATTGTTAGTGTTATAGAAACTTAAAACACATAGGAACAGTGTTTTAGAAGAACATAATGTCTAAAAACGTCAGTTTTTAGGTCAAAACAGCCATACAAAAATGGTCCAAAAACTTGTTCCGTGAGAGCAGCTGTTTGAAGGTTTCAGGTCACTTATCTCACAATTGTGTGAAATGATTAGGAAGGCGGAAAAAAAAGGGATTTTGTGCAATTGATGAACTATATAAGGGTTAGTTAATTTATTTGATACAATAGGACTTAAATGGACTTGTTAAAGGTGTGTTTGAACTTAAATTGATATCCAAAGTAATTGAGTAATAGTTAGTTTAAGGATGCTTATTAATGGAGATGATAATATTAAGGATGTATGGTTTAATAATGATGAATACGATTTTGAATTGCTTGGTATGATCATGAATGAATGAGTTCCTAAGGCTTATGTATTATGAATTGAATATGGGTGTTTGTGAATTGGAAATTTTTGTGATAATATTGTGGCAATACTAGACCATTAGTTGTCCGAAGAGTTTAATAGATATGGTTGTATTGGAAGTGCTTTCTAATTTTGTACATATACGTAATGTGGGATGGCTCAGCATTTCTATTGATGTATAATTGCATATATTTGTATTTACAAGGTATGTTATGTTTCATCAAATGTCAATGAATAAGTTCATTAGAGCAAAATAGGATAAAGATATAAGTTATTTTGCATCTTGTGTATAAAATTTTGAAATCTAAAATGGTTTGTTTTAAAACTGCTGAGTCCTAGTTGTGGGTGACTAGGCATGCCTTGGAGGGTTAGCAGCTACTTCTATAATTAGACACTAAGGTGTCTTCCGTAGCCAGACACTAAGGTGTCTTCTGTACCAGGCACTCCGCTGTCTTCTGATTTTAGACACTTATGTGTCTTCTGTTTTAGAGATATAAGTCTCTTCTGTTTCAGATACCAAACATGGTATCTTCTGTTTTGATCTTGTTACCCACTTCTGTAAAAAGGATTAGCAGG
>JAOSBN010000006.1:5305954-5322653 GCA_027563595.1 Erythroxylum suave | reverse complement strand
AACTTAATACAAAATACAAAAGGATGCTCATGTTTGACATGCCTATAAAGCTATCCAAAAAATAGTCACTAGCTTAGTACATAAGATTTCTAGCTATCTTGGAGTTCAAAATGCCTTGCAAGGATCGCTAATCTTCTCATTCTGCATCTGAGGAGGGAAAAATTATGAGTTCACCTACACACAGTGGCTAATATATTTATAGCCATTGGCAACGAGCCACACAATCAAACATATATATATATATATATATATGAACATTCATATAGGCATACACTTCTTATCTCAATCTAGAAACGACAGTTCGGCATTTACAATTCCAATTCACATTTTGTAATTCAATTCATCATCGCATAGGACATATTGGATGTAATTTAACATCAAAGCGTATCACTCAAATTGCATCATAACTTAACATATCAAAATGAAAATGCACAACAAATGGCTCGAGGGTTCCGTGGAACAAAACAGAGAAAGCGAAGTTTATTCCGTGAACAAAACGAGTCCACTTTTTGGATCTTGTGTGCCACAAGTGGGTAGCGGAGAAAAGGTTTTATGTCGACATGCACGTGTCTACAAAACGGTTCCACTCTTGCCCAAACACAATCAATTTTTCATGCTCAATTCAATCAATCAAAAATTCATATTCTCGTGCTTTTCTTCTTTCCATTTAAATCAAAATGTCATAACACAATTCAATGGCATAACATGATCATACTCACAATTTAACTATATCAAAATGTCATACATAACATAAAACACATCATAATGCCTTTTCCACATCACATCAATTTCACAATTTAGAAATTTAAGCATAAACACATACACTTAGGCACATTGCTCATTTACACAATAACCATAAATATTTTACCTACCTTATAACTCTTGAAAATCCAAACTCAATTGTTCCCTTCCTCTTACTCTTGGGTAAGTTGTTCTTGATTTTTTATCACAACCAAAAATTCTCATTCAATTCCAATTCAAATAGAAATCCCCCAAATTTTCATAATCACAGCAAAATGAATTTAACACAAATCAAGCTTAAACTTAACCTACCCATAGTCTATCTAGGTTAGAAAACCCAAAACCTAGCTTAGAAATCCAAAATCAAATTGGTTTCATCTTCCTCTTCTTTCTTCCTTCATTCCCAACACAAACCCTAGTCTCTATTTAATCCCTTTTGATTTTTTAACAAAACAAGAAGAAAGATGAAAACTTACCTCTAACAAGTTGATTTCCTCTTCTTTTCTTCTTCCTTCCAAGTTTCCCACAATTTTCCTCCGTTTCCTTAGCTTCTCTCATGACTCTTCCTCACTTCTCTCTCCTTATTTTGTTTCTCCCTTCTTTTTTTCCTTAAATTTTCATTTTTGCTTCTTCTAATAAACACCTTTACTCATTTTGCCCTTAATAAGAGTTAAAGGTCCAACTTACCCTTCCTTTAATGCTTTTTGACTTTCTTAAACATAGTGACATGCCAAAATTGCCCTTATTCCTTCTTTTGTCTTTTATGGCTCTAACTCCTTTAATCCACTTAACACCACATTAATTCTAACTAAGTTCCAATATTTTCATGAAATCTTCAATCTTTATTCACGCCTACTAAATTAATGACTCAATTCTAAAAATAAATAATTAAGCCAAAAAACAACTTAAATAAATAATTAAGCAATTAATAAGTAATTTAGCACAAAAAGAAGAAAAAAAACAGGATCCAATAAAGTGTGTCAAAGAAGAATGGAAGAATGAGAGGTTGCCATGATTCTGAAGAGAGAGCAAGAACAGATAATCATAGATCTAAACGCAGGTTGTATTTTAACTTAATGGGTTTTTTATATATAATTTCAATAGTTATTTTCTATGTTACTTAGAAACACATCGGTTACATATCAACAACAACGATGGCTCCACCTCCAAGAGGGTCATTCTAGGCCCAATCATATAAGACCTACGATCATTGGTATCTACTGATAGTGCTTCTGCTATTGATGCCACTGTCGCCAACGACCCAACTTGAACAACCTGGTTCTTGACCTCGAAAAACTAGGTTTTTTTTCAACACCGACTACAACATCCCCTAAAAAGGCATTGCATTGTTGATAGAGTGGGAAAGCATCCCACACCAGTCACCGATAGAAACAATTGAAACGTCAGGAATGTTCCTCCACAGGCACTCACTGCCAGTGGGTTCCCACCATCGTCGCCCAGGTATGTGTTTTACTCATTTTTCACGTTAAGTTTGCATTGAAGTTAGGTAGAAAGAGATGCTCTCTATGGTCCTTTAAGTGGGAATACACTCACCAGTGGCTCCCAACCGTGTGTGGAGGTAAAAGGGTGGTAGCTCCTACCAACCTTGTATTTACTTTTGGTTTTTCAGTTCTGCGCTATTATCTGTTTTCAGTTATCGTTTATAGTGTTTGTTAAATTATCTTTTCCATATTGTCTATATGGTATGAATCTCGGGGTTTAGCTTTCAGTTGAGGTTGTAGCCAGGGTCAAATACCTTCTTCCTTTTCTTTACATTTTTTATGAAATTTTCCCATGTCTATCTTCTACGAACCTAGACTGGGTGTTTTCATGTACTGAACAGGCTAGCTTGGGAACGTTGTACAGGATATTGTTTATTCTACTTCATTTTTTAATTGCTTTTTCGTTTAGCAGTTTCGAGCCCCCTGACTAGTCTGTTGCTGTCACAAAACACCATCAGTCTTTTCCCTTTATGTCCCGTTACTACTCCGCACTTTTTATCTCACGCGACTTCCTATATTAAGACAAGGCCTTTAATTTCTTGGGTATCACGTGTGTAATCTGCCATAAATCTCTCACTTTAGATTCTCTCCTTACCGGGCACAGAGACCCTTTCTCCCGCATGCCATTTTAGTAGTCTCTCAGTGATGAGAACGTTGATTCTTATTTTTTCTATTCATGCTTTAATCAGTCATGCCTTTTGTTTTAATGGTGGTATTCTTTGTGCAATACTGAGGCTCCCTTCGGTTGGCAAATATTTATTATTTATCCTATTATTATTATTTATTGATTATTATTATTATTATTATTATTATTATTATTATGATGATGATGATGATGATGATGATCATCATCATCATCATCATCATCATCATCATCATCGTTATTATGTTCATCATCAGCATCAGCATCATCATCATCATCATCATCATCATTATTATTATTATGTTCATCATCATCATCATCATCAGTTTTTTAAGGACCTCTTAGGATAGTACCCACGGGAAAGTGTGAAAGTCATGGGTAGAAGGGATGCCTTTTAATTACACGAATGGAATCAGTGCAAGCTGTTCAGTGCGTACAACATGCAGGAATAAAAAAGGGGATGATTTAATAAGAATAGGCTCTTAGAACATTGGGATCATCATGGGAAAGTCCTTGGAATTAGTAGAGATTTTAGACAAGTATATGATACAAATAGCCTGCATTCAGGAGACTAAGTGGTTAGGAGCTAAAGCAAAGGAGATAGGGGGATTCAAATTATGGTAGTTAGGAAGTACGCGGAAGCAGAATGGGATAAGTATCCTAGTGGTCAAGGAACTTATAAACTAAGTGATAGGGATCACACGGGTCAATGATACGATTATGGTGGCAAAATTTGTTTTTAGCAATGTGGTTCTTAATGTAGTATGTACTTATGCACTTCAAGCTGCTTTAGACGTACAACAAAAACGTCTATTCTGGGCGGCTTTGGATTGAGTGCTTCTACAAATCCCTAATGCTAAGCAGATTATCCTAGGAGGTGATTTTAATGGGCATATAGGGGTTGTTTCAGACAAATATACAGGAACTCATAGGGGCTTTGGATACGACATTAAAAATGATAGTGGGAAAGCTTTAGTGGACATGGGCATAGCATACGAGTTAGTGATAGAAAATTCCTTATTTAAGAAAAATGAAGCGCACTTGGTAACGTTTTAGAGTAGCACGACCAATACGTAAATTGATTATCTCCTTGTCAAGAAGAGAGCCAGATCATGGTGCCAGGATTGCGAAGTGATTCTGGCTGCATGCCTATCAACCCAACATAAATTATTAGTTTTGGATCTAGGAATTAAGGAATGGAGGTCACAACAATTTACTGAGCAATGTCGTAAAATTATATGGTGGAGGCTAAAAGGGGATATGATGGAACAATTTAGGACTTAAATTCGGTATAGTACAACATGGTCCGTAAGAGGGGATCCTAATCGGATGTGGGAGGGAATAGCTCTCGTAGTGAGAGAAACCGCCACAAAACTCCTAGGAGTATCTAAAGTGCAGGGTGCAGGCGGATGGAATCTTGGTGGTGGTCAAACGATGTCCAAGGGCTGGTTAAGGCGAAAAAAAGAGCATTCAAAGATCTTTTAGCCAGTACAACAGAGGCAAAGCGGGAAACTAATAGAGTAAGGTATAAACTGGAAAAGCAAAAAGAGAAGAAGACAATTTTAGTGGCTAAAGGAGAAGCATACGAGACTATGTACAAGGATTTGGATACATTCAAGGGAGCATAAAATATTTTCAAGCTGGCACGACCAAGTTTGTTGTATACGAGATGAAGCAGGACAGATACTCACAGAGGCCTAAGCCATCAAGAGTTGATGGCAGAGATACTTTTTTGGCCTGCATAACTAAGGCTTATTGGTCAACATAAAGTTAGGCAAACCTTTCGTGTCGGAGCTATTTCTTAACGGGTCCTCATGTGGATGGGCCATAAGGGAAGAAATTACAAAGGTTTTGAGGTTAATGGGGAGTGGAAGGGCCATAGGGTCGAATGAGATCCCTATAGAGGTATGGAAGCAAATAGGAGTTGTCAGTATTTAGTGGTTAGTTCAGCTTTTTAATGTGATCCTCGACTTAGCCAAAATGCACAATGAATGGAGATTGAGTAGGTTAATTCCCTTATATAAAGCCAAAGGGGACATCTAACATTGTCACAACTATAGAGGCCTCAAATTACTAAGTCACACCATGAAGTTGTGGGAGAAAGTAAGTGAAAAGAGAGTCCGGAGAGCTGCTTCTATATCAACTAACCAATTTGGATTTATGCCTGGTAGGTCTATGACGGAAGCAATACATCTACTTCGTAGACTAATAGAATGTTACAAGGAGCGAAAAAGGGATTTATATATAGTTTTTATTGATTTAGAGAAGGCGTATGATAGGATTCCTAGGGAACTCTTATGGAGGTGTTTGAAGGCAAAGAGCATTCCTATGACTTATATCTGCGTAACTAGGGATATGTATGAAGGAGCATTGACTAGCGTAAGAACAATAGGAGGTGACACGGAAGTGTTTTACATTGGTGTTAGACTACACCAAGGCTCCGCTTTAAGCCCTTTTCTGTTCGCATTAGTGTTAGATGAACTTACTAAACATATCCAAAGAGAGGTATCTTGGTGTATGTTATTTGCTGATGATATTGTCCTGATGGATGAGACCAAGGAGGGGGTCAATTTCAAGTTAGAAGGTTGGAGAGAAACATTAGAGTCAAAAGGTTTTAGAATGAGCAAGACTAAGATAAAGTATTTAGAATGCAACTTTTCCGGGAGCTAGATGGTACATGAGGCGGTGGTAGCAATTGGTATTGACGTCATTACCACAAAGATCGAGTTTTAAATATCTCGGGTCTATTATTTCAGAGAGATGGTAATATCAATGTTGATATAGTACATCGTATCAGATTTGGGTCGGTCAAATGGTGAAGCGCATTAGGAGTCTTATGTGCTAAAAAGATTCCTTTAAAGCTCAAAGAGAAGTTTTATAAAATGGTAATTCGGCCGACCATGTTATATGGGGCAAAGTGCTGGCCCTCCAAATGTAGACATACATGACAATTGTTGGTAGCAAAAATGCGTACGCTTCGGTGGATCTGTGACATTACCAAAAGAGATAAGGTCCAGAATCGTGTGGTGAGATACAGACTACAAGTAGCTAGTATTGCTAACAAGTTGAGAGAGACCAAGTTTAGGTAGTTTGGGCATATGCGTAGGAGGCACTCTGATACCCTGGTACCACGCTGTGAGAAAATAACCCTTTGTGACTATAAGATGAGAAAAGGGAGGTCATACAAGAATTGAAGGGAAGTAATCAAGAAAGATATGTCAGAGTTGGCCCTTAGTGAGAAAGTGGCCAGACATAGAAAAGTCTATCGTGATCGGATAAGGGTAAAGGATACCCTTTAAAGTTCATTAAAACAACTGAGTAAGTTATTAGGAGATGTCTACTTTACCGCTCAAGCAACATAGTTACCGCGTAGGAAGTCCGACCTAATGTCCTATCTGTCTTCCCTTGTTGTAAGTCTTGGACAAGGCTTTCGATCCTACAACTTGGCTTTTCAAGACAGACGTATGGGGAAAGATCCTGCGAGGCCATCTAAAAGTGTAGGATTGTTATACCCTCAGGGTTTCTGAGCAAGGACTCCTAGCCTAACGAGAGACAAAAAGAGCCTGACTTTGTAGCTTATCAGGTACTAGCAAATCTGGACACCATATCAAGTTTATCCTTTGGTTCTATTTTATTTTTATTTATTTATGTATTTATTTTAATTTTATTTACACAATCTTTTAGCATGCCAGCTTTTACTTATTTATTCTTTAACCTGTATCATTCTTTTATTGTCACATCTGCATGTGGGTCTACCAGAAACAACCTATAGTATGAGGGTAAGGCTGCATACTATCAGACCTCCGCAGACCCTGCTTTATTGTGGGGCTTTAGACTAGGTGTGATGATGACTGTCTTTTTATATTAATTTTAGTTATTATTTATATATGAAATATTTGAATTTATTGTTATTTCATGTTAATTTTGGTTATTATTTATTATTATGTTTTTAGAGACATGATTGATGTAAACTATAAAGTATATAGTACAATATGACAATGAACTATTTTACAATTTTTAAAAAAATTCAGGGATTATCTCATAAATTTAAAAAATTACTCAAAATGGTACCTAGTATTGATCAATATCGATACAATATCATACTAAGACTTAATCTGGTACCAAGACCAGTACGGTATTTGTATCATAGGGTACAATGCTTGCATTGTCTTTCCTTCTTCAAAATTTTTTAATATATGATATTCCTCTATAATGATATTACCATCTATTCTGAGAATGGCTATGCTCCTAAAAATTGTCTCAAGTTACATTATAACAAAATTAAAAGTCAGTATAACACGCATTGGTAAAACTTAACTTTTTCAAAAATTAGAAAGGAGGATTTATGAAGCATACATAGGTTAATAAATTCCTCCAATAAGTCTTTGAATTTATACTAACTTTCAAAAGGCCTCCTAAAAGAGACTTCGTGAATAATCCTATTATAGATAAATAGAGGGGGAAAATAAAGTGAGAAATAATAGACTTAGCTAGAATAAAACAATATCATTGTATGAATTGCTTAGTTCCTATACTTGCACAATAATTTAATAAATCAAAAACATGTGTTTTATGTTTAGGAGAGGAAGCATTACAATTCATATTTGATATGGAAAAACTACCTTCTCCCTCTATAAATTCATTTCTCTAACTTCTCTAAAAAAATTTCTAGAACTTCATTTAAGTTTTCTCATCTTCATAAAAAATTCATACTCTTAACAATGTTAGGGTCAGAATTACCACTATGCATCTTAAGGTTTAAGCTCAAGAGAGGTAAGTAGAGGCTAATAGGAATTTGTGGAATGGAAGGAATTGATAACAATTATTAACCAAAGATTTGATGAAGAATGTGACATTAAGAAGCCTAAAACAAAAGGTTCCTTATAAAAATATTTTGCCCTATTTAAACAAACTATTATTTCTTTTTAAAAAAAAGTAGTTGATAAGGTCCTTTCTAAGGACTTTAAACCAGAGCTACAACTCACTGAATATTTTTGATCCCTGGGGCCTTTAGCATGCATATGTTATGGCAAGGAAATAAGAGGTCATAGTGGCAACTATTACTCATTTTCATCATCTAAAAGGGGAGATTAAAAATTTTCTGATTGTTAGAATAAGTGTGTAGGAGGGGGGAGGAGTCTATCAATATTAGACCCTACACGTATTTTGGGAAACAAAAGGATGTTATAAAGAGAGTTGCCTAGGCGTAAATGAGTCAAGGGTTTATTAGGCATAAAATTAGTCCACATGCCTCCTCAGGCCCAGTGGATATATTTTTTTAATCGAAGACTAACAAAAAAGTTAAAAAGTTCAAATATATTTTTGTAAAATATTTAAATTCCTTTAAACGTGGTAAAATATTTTATGTTTAAATTAAATTGTAATAAAAATATTAATATCTAATTTGACCATTTTGCCGTAAACAAAAGGTAAAATGCTAGGCTTGGATAGAATTCATAGCATCCTACAAGTATACGAATGTATATCAATAAAATGTCTACGTACGTACATTCTACTTTGACTACGATACGAAACAGCAACCAAAATTTTTTAATAAAGTTCAAACCCTCCATTGACCAACTAGGAAGATCAAACCCATTCGAAGTTTGTTTCTTTAGGCAAAACCAAAGCAATCAGAGAAGCTGAAGAATCGGGTGCAATTGAGAGCATGGAACACACATCGTCAGAGTAGGGAAGTATAAAGAGCAGCCTGGACCACATGGATTTAACAGCTGGAATCTTAATTACTCCTGCGCATTCCCTCTGCTTTAAGTATAATATGAAATCCTGAAACTGCAGAGTAACAATATGAGTGCCTAAGCGGTACAAAATAAAGGGGCCAGTTGACTCCCTGAAATTAGATTCTCTGAAGTGGAAAAAAGAGGATAGATAAACACACAAACTTAACTTCTTTTAGAACATTCGTGAACAGTTTTTACAATCAAAAGGTTGTATCGCTAGACTTGGTGAGAAAAAATGGAAGCATATAATAAGGCAAATAAGAGAGTGCTTACTCCTTTTTGGTCATTCATACAAGAAGGGATCAGCTTGCAGACCTCCCTCTGCATTAAACATGGAAAGCCCATGAGAACAAGATTGGAGAGAGAGAGAAGTCAACAAAATTTGTGTTGAGGCCCGTCATAGAGGATAACCAATGGAATGCAAGCACAATTAATATTAATTCATTTCCATATTCTCATGTTAAGAGCTCAACTCATTGTACTAATAAATCATTCCACTGATTGGAACAATCTTCGGCATCTAATCACAGTCATGTCACAGAGAGGGTGAAAGAACGCAAAAAAATTAGGGTTGAGGCCCACCAGAGGTTAATCCGTGCAAAACAAGCTCAACTAGTACTAAATGACTCATAGTACCAACGCAATGTGCCATTCCATGGGCATAAATTTTGTGGCCAAGATCATTTTAAGCATGTGTAGGAGAGAGCATTAAAGATAGCAATGTTCATGGACTCACTTTATGAGGTGGGGTGCTCGTAAATGTTGACTTCACATGTTGAAAATCTGTCCGTTTTGTCATATCTAATTTGGTAGGCCATCTGTAGCATAGACATTACACTGGTAAGTTTACTTGATATCAATATAATTTCAGCAAAATCTAGCAGGAATGCAGTTCTTACTCAGCAGGTTCAGAAATTCCATTCGAGTATCTGCAGTTATCAAAGTCCAATTTCTGTGCATAAACCATTGAGTAGTGAACTCCGCTTTTACACAATGTGCCCTGCCAGGGATACTGCTGACAATGTCCAGAAGTTCCAGTATCAGTTGATTCTGCAAAGGGTGGTGGAGGAGGTGGCGAACAAGGTGGAGGCGGAGCAGGCGGAGGCGATGGTGGCAATGGTGGTGGAGGTACTTCAGGTTGAGGTGGTAGAGATGATGACATTTGGGGTACAACAGGAAGCGAAAACATTTGGTCAAAATGTTGGACTGGAGCTCGCTGCATCTGTGTTAGTGGAGTCACAGAAGCAGTTACAAAAGGGGGTCCAACAGCATTACCCTGAAAGCAATTAGGCATTACGTGATTCGCTGGTTGTGATATTGGGTTCATAGGCATATGATGATCGATGCCTCGTTGATCCCATGAGCCGTTTGGAGGAACATACATGGGTCGCAAAAATGGAGATGGTTGAAATTGCTGTGGTGATGGAATAGGTCCCTGAGTTCCTATGGGTAAACATGGAATGCTCCCAGGGACAGTATGCTGTTCAGAATCACTCTTCTTGTTTGTCCACATTTGTTCGGTAACTGCAGAAGCACCATGGCAACCTAAGAGTGAAAATTTTCCAGCAAAAGATGTGTATGAAAAAACATTAAATAATTTAAGGGGTAAGAGTTATCACCTCCATGTGAAGGATCAACCCCTCCAAATGAATGGACAGTTTGAAAGGAAGTTCCTTGATTCTCTGGTTTTACCCTAGGGGATATCAACTCCATTGAGCAGCTCTCAGACTTCACTGGCAAAGGTGGAAAAAGGTTCTTTCCTGATTGGCTGTTAAAATAACATGGATTTCTCTGCCATTAGCTTAGCTATAGCAAAAGAAGACCGGTATTGTTTGCTCAAGATTAAGTGTTGCACATAAGAGGGAAAAACAGTCATTGTGGTATTGCACATTGGGCATTAAATATATGTTAATACATAATATCGCACACAAAATGAAAACTTTAGGTTTTGTTTAGTAGCTCAAGTAACATAATGAAAACTTTTGGTTTTGTTTACAAGAACAGTTTGTTTCAGTGAACAGGATAAGAGAATAAATAATAAAGAATTATACCTGTATTCAATCTGAAAAAACATTCCACGACAACCACGAAGATTTTTAAAAGCAGTAATTGCCCCATCACTGCTGCTAAATTCGACAAACCACCCGCACCCAATTTGCATATTTGCTCTCATACACTTAACTATAGATCCCACGTCTGCAATCGCAAGATTGCAAACAGCCAATAATTCATCATCTGTTAAGAGAGGGGAGCCAGCATTTGGGAGATAAATCCAAAGAGTGCTTGATGGGGCTTTATCCACATCTTTCACTGCAACAGTATGACTGTCAAAATAACTGGGGTTGTGATTGATATTATATTTAGTACGTAATGAAGCAATCAAGGAGGATATGTGGGACATCCTATTCCTAAAATTGTCATTAGTTTGAGTTTGAGCTTGAGGTGATTCCATCATACTATTGGAAATACTTCCAGAGTTACTGGCTCTCATATCAATGTTGATAGGGGTTGGGACTGATTTTACGCCATCCAATTGAGGAATTGGAGCAGTAGCTGATCCAGTATTCAACAGTGCACTGCTACAACTATCCTTGCGATACTGTCTGAGGTGAACCATCACAGTAGTAGCTTCCTCAGGAGTTTCAAACTCCATTATTAATGCTTGATCATTGTTAAGCTCTTCAACCTTGTAAGGGCCCTTATACAGCACTTTCCTTGATTCATGCAGAATTTCATCCCTTACCCACTGACTTGTAATATCTCCAGCATAAACATGAGGACTCGAACCTATTGCAACACCATTAATAGCACCTCGAGCTCCCAATCCTACGTCCATGAACTTTATCTGCCAAGGGAAGTGGTTGCGCATATATCCCCGAGCTCTTACAGCATCAAACGTATTCCAATACTCAACCAATGCAAACCCTTTGCAGGGAAAGAAGAAGAACCGTTCTATGGGACCAAATTTCTCAAGCTGAAACCTAACATAAGCTTCAGTTGTATCTGGACCTAAAGAACCCAACCAGAGCTGTCTGCAAGCAGAGAAAACCTCCATCGATGTAGGGTCCCCATCACAGAACCAAGCAGACCCATGAGATGGCCCTATAGGAATCTTTGACGAAGAAAAATCATCACTCACAGCTCTGGTTGAGGATCTTGATGCAGGTAAACAGAGATCTGTATTTGAATTTGGATTGTTCTCTGAACAAGCATTGTGGTTTCTACATTCAAACAAGTTATTTCCATAGTCTAACGATGTTTTTGTGACAGGTGAGAGCCTCTGTTGATTGGATAGTTCGCCTGGCATGCCATGAGAAGAATCTCCAGGGTCACTAGCCTCCAAATCTGAGGACCTTGCAACTCCACCGCTATGACTAGATCCTGCAATCAAGGAAAAACCAGTTTAAGAAACTCCCGAACAGTAAAGTCCTAAACAGTAAAGTCCTAACTCACCATCCCTGCCAGGTGTTTCCCTGGAGATTTCACAGTGATTGGAATGACTAGGTCCTAAGTACTGTTGAGTAATACTTTTTGATGGGATGATATCATCCTCATCACTATCCATATGGATTTCTTCCGTACCCAGTTTTTTATAGGTACGAAGGATTCCTTCAAGAGCAGCTCTAGTTTCTGATGCAGCAACTGCAGAAGGCAAGTTACACAACTTATTATACTTTGATAACATCCAACTTCCGAGTGATGGATTCTTATCAAGAACCTGCTAATAAGAAGTCTCAGTAAATATTTTGAAGAGGAGGAAGTAAAACAAGAACATAGGATATATAAGCAAGCGAATTCCTATCAGTTGCTTCACAAATGAAAATGTAGTTTCATCTGCTCAACAACTAAGGAAGAACAACAAGCACCCATCAATTAGCTAGAAATCATCTAATACATATGCTTCAACAATGATAGCCAAGCAAAAAGTTCATGCTGGATCACATTTCCTTAGTATCAAGCAAAACTAATCACAAATGTTAAGAAGGATAGGGACCATAAGAATATTGACATAAAGTCTTTAAAAGCTATGTAACACAACCAACAAACATTAATACCACTCTCAAAACAAGTCCTTTGACCAATTGGAAAGTAAAAAACTACAAACTTTTCCGCTTAACATAATTTTTGAAAGGCCTAATGATCAGCTTCAGCACTTATGACCCATTCCATTTATCACTAATGAAATTAGCCTCCCCCAAGCCAAAAGATGAATTGACCATCGAGAATTAGAATATCCAGTATACATCACCAGCACAAAAGAACCAAGAGTTCATACAACTAATAGGATTCAGTTAAGCCCTAAAGTAGAGGTCTAACATATTAAAAAACAAATATCATTCACTTTACCAAAATCATAGAACAGCATGCGTTGAACATCACAATATTTTACATGGTCACTTAACTAGGTTACGTTTCTTGAATAAATAATTGTTCAATATAAGCAGACTTTAAACATATTACCAAATGTAACAAGCACTTCTGCGGGACAGACGATACATCTCCAGTGTCATGGTTGGCATCTGATGGCAAATCCTTACCGCTAATCTCGTATTCTCTGTCATTTGTTCTAGAAGAGCTTTTACAAGTAGTTCTATCATTAGGTGCATCCATAAGATCAGGCATGGCTTCCTCATCCAGTTGTCGAGTCAACTGACTGATAAAACCCTGTGCTCCAGAAATTGCCTCTGGTTCAGCTGATCTGAGAAGCTCAAAACACTCTGCAAGCAAATTTTTTGGATATGAAAAGAAAACCCAAAGGAGACTTATTGCACGGAATTTGCATAGTTTAACCAATGAAGTAACATCTTCATCAGTAAACTTCTGCTGCAGCTTGGAAAAGTGCTCCACTGAATCTTGCATCTTCAAAACGTCCTTCTCAACAATCTGAAAGACATTATTTTCACCTATTGACGACATCATCAAAGAGAGCACTCTTTGAAATACTTTAGAGGAGATTCCTCGGACTAAAGACGAGCGTGGAGCTTCTGAAGAAGCAGCCCGACAAATGTCAGCTAAGCCCAAAATGCAAGCCTTGGCAGTCTCAAATGCGACTCCATCACAATCCTCTCCTCCGCTAACGACTGCCGAGCTACAGTTATGAATATCGATAACTACTTTAGTTGCAGCTTCAAGAGCAGTTGGGCAGTGTGACGCGTATCTAGGAATCAAATCAGCTAGAAGACGCTGTACACTGATGCAACCTGCAAGAATAGCAGAATTTCACGAGACTAAACTATCATATTTCTCAGTCCATCTTATTCAAACAAGCTAGACAAACAAAGAACCTCATAATGGCTAATAGCTTCAATTAGACATTAAAGCTAATTATTCGACATTCGATAAATTGGACACATTCGAACCACTTCACAAATTGCACAAGAACACATAACGTGAAACGAATTATGGTATTGAATATCAGTTTAAATCATACAATTCATAAACGAAAGAAAGGAAACAGAAGCAAAATACCTCTGGAAGCAGTAACAAGAGAGAGATAAGCTTTTTCAAGGTCAGACACGCGGCGCGGGTCATTTCGAGAGACGCAAGATTTGAGACGCTTGTAAGCCTCGTAAACGCTCTTAATCTCATCTTTATTTCTCCGTCTGGTGTTGATTTCATCTTGGGAGAGAGGCGGGGGCGTTGATGGTGGAGCGACAGTGTTCTGCGGCGGCTCAGTTGGGATTTCTAGTGGTGGCGGTGGTGACTCTGGTTTGGGCTCGTAGAGCCTCCGCTTCTTGAGCGGTTGCTCCGCCGCCGATGTCATGACTCGAGACGAGCAGTGGTGGTTTGGTAGGCGATGAAGCGCTCGACAGGGGCCATGAGAGTGTAAAATTACACATTCAGCCTCCCCCAAATCATTAATCTTTAGGGGCTGGTTTTGCGGGTTTGCCTTCTGGGCTTAGCCCATGGAAATCTTGGAGCATTTTGGAAGACTTGCAATCCAAAACTTTAACGTGTCCCCTATGCTATACTAGTTGAATGAACCATCTGATCTCCTAAAAGTTTAGTTATATTTATAGTTTTAAATTTAGTAAAAAATCTATTTGTTTGCATTTTTTGATTTTTTGATTTTGATTTCTTCCGGTCTTTTAAATTTATAAAAATAACAAAAAATAGTTTTACTTTTTTCAAATTTTTATCAAATCAATTAAATATATCTTATTTAATTATTTAATATTAATAATCAATAAAATTATGAATAATTTAATAAAATATACTATTTAATTAATTAAAGTTATGAATAATTTTATTTTATTTAATAATTCAGCTAATTTTTGTAATTAAATTAAATTACATTAAATTTAATAATTATTCATAAATATAATTAAATTGAAATTTCTTCAAATATATAAATTGCAAATAAAATTTTGATTTAACAATTAAAATATATTTAAAATAAATATTAATTTATAAATAAATTTCATAATTTAAATTATTTATTTTAATAAATAATATTTTTAAATTATTTATTGATAATTTATAAATAAATATTATATAATAAATTACAATAATTTAATTAATTAAAAATAATGTATCTTTAAGTTTTATCTAATGTGTAATTATCATCAGTACTAAAAATATGACTACATTCATATTAACGAAAGAAAAACCAAAAACTAAAAAGTAATAATCACAAAAAATGAAAATAAAATTAAACAACCTTTATTTTTTGGGAAAATCTGGTTAGTTTATAATTGCATGTATGCCAGTCCATATGTCCATATTATTTCAATATTAAAAGTTACCTGTAGGGTAATAGTTATAAGCAAATGTACATAAATAAAATTTAATTGAAAAAATCTTGGAAATTTTAAACAAATGTCAAGCATATAAGTTTTAGCTTCCTACATTAGTGATTAAAGATTTCTATCGAGCTGTTCTGCAAGTAATTATATAACTAATATCAGTTTTTAGGATCATGCCTCCCACTTTATGCATGGGTCGACTATATACTATTGTTAACTATTCTTGTTTTTAGACACACACAAATCTAACACAATCAAGAGTATATATGAAGGAGAAGATAAAGCTTCTTTGCTGAAAAAAAACAGTACAAAGATTGTTATCAACTCTGTTCTGCAACACTGTTTTTCTCACTTCTTAACTACACTGTTTTCCTCTTTTTATACACACATCTCACATCAATGCAATAAAACTGTTACAAGTATCTAATTAAAATACTCATAAATTGCACAACCATTCATCTTCAAATTCCATGAACTCTTCATATTCGTAACTCCATGAACCATTTATAAATCATGTTTAACTTCCAACATCCTCCCTTAAACGTGATTTTGGACATACTCCAAGCAGCAGTCTCAACTCTTTGAACATCAATTCTGAGAGCCTTGGTAAAGATATCTACCACTTGGTCTTCACATACTTCACACAGATCTCCTTTCTCGAAAAGCAATCTCTGATAAAGAGAAGCCTTGTATTGATGTGCTTGCTAGGATCATGAAAAATTGGATTTTTAGATAAAGCAATAGCAGACTTGTTGTCCATATTAATCTCCATTGCTTCATCTTGCATAACTCCAATTTCATTAAGTAAATTCCTCAACCATATAGCATGACAGACAGAGGCAGTAGCGGCAACATATTCAGTCTGACAGGTTGACAAAGTCGCTATGGGTTGTTTTTTTGAACTCCATGTAAAAGCATTATCACCCATAACGAATACAAATCCTGTAGTGCTTTTATGATCATCTATATCTCCAGCCCAATCACTATCACAATATCCTTCAAGTTTAAAACATTCAGAGAATGAATAAAACAACCCATAGACAAGCGTGCCTTTAAGATAGCGAAGAATTCTTTTTGCTACCTTCAAATGTGTAGCACTTGGAGTTTCCATGAAACGACTCACTAAACCAACTCCAAACAATATATCTGCTCTTGTACAAGTCAAATATCTCAAACTGCCAATCAGACTTTTGAAATATGTTGGATCAGTAGATTCACTTTCTTCATATCTTGACAACTTGATCTGTTGGCCCCTGAATTTTTTTTATTTGATTAAGCATGATTAGATTAATTTTGGGGTCTTGCTAGAGCAATGTATGTTGAAAT
>JAOSBN010000006.1:5280049-5299768 GCA_027563595.1 Erythroxylum suave | reverse complement strand
GTGTACCAAATAGATCAGAAAATGCTTAGAGGTATTTTAGTGTCATTCTGATAGAGAATTATGTCAAGTTGTCAACTGAAAGGACTGAGTCTGATTCGAGTGTCTTGGTGACATCCGTTATCAGTGCTTAATGATTGAATTATGGTACGTACTAACCTGATGCTTATATATTACGTGGGGCTAGGGTGGGTATACAGATTAATGTTTTTGCTAGCGATTAATGACTCGAGTAACATAGCTCCTATCTTTTTTTTTCCTAGATCAATTACACTAAAACTTCTATAAAGTAATATTTATTACACAAGAATTTTATATAATCTCAAATTCGACCAATATATATAATTTTGTGGACTGATTCATAAGGGAATTATTAAAATTTTTATTATAATGTTTGTTCTTGAAATTTAGATTCAGTTGGATCTCATCTCCATCTTTCTATTGCAACTAAAAGGTTTAAGATTGAGAATAAGAAGATTTAATCACAAGTATCGACATATTTCTTTTAGAGTTTAAAGAAATATTAAATGAAAGAAAAAGTAAATTTGAATAAAAATTTTCTTTTCTTAATGATATAAAAATTATATAAATACAATTCTGGATGAAATTTGTTAGGTGAAGTTTAAGTGTCTAATAATTGACAAGTTCTCTGTGTTCGATGGTGGCTCTAACTAACTGTCAGAAACGATCGAATTTCTTTTCTGCTTTTGCCATGGGAAAAACCTGAGGCCATTATGTTAGAGATGCGATGAATACCAATCAAGCTTCAGCACGCTTGTGAATAGCACTCCAAATCAATATTTTTTTGAAGGAACTCTTTGGATAAAATAACAGCAAAAACTTATCGACTTAATAAATAATTACACAGATATATGATTATGTAGTGTCATCATCATGTATTTGTTATGAATTCATGTTACGAATATAATTAAATGGTCATTTAGTCTTTCTTGGTAATGAACAGCACATATTAATTATCATTTCATGCTAAATGTCTATAATTAATATAGTTGGTTACGCTATCAGAAGATTAGCTTAAGAAGTAATAAATAAATCTCTTATAACAACCATGAAGCAAACAGCAACCACAACGGAGGGACCACACTCAACCTCCAAGTCAATCGAGCTGCAAACACCGAGGGGTTGTTTCGTTTCTTTAACATCAAATTAATCAATTATTACAATTAATTCTTGGTTGTCTCCAGCTTCTAAGTCCATGCGTAACTACCGATATCAATAATATATTAAAGTGAACAACTATTTTTAAAGTTTGAGATAATGTTTCTGCTAGTTTACCTCTTCGAATTCACAAGAAAAACTCCAAGGTTATGTTTGGTTAGAGGTTTATTGATGGAATAAAATGAAATGTAATATTATTTCATCGTTTAGGACGAATGTTTATAATGGAATGGAATGAGATGAGATAGAAGATGAGAGTTTCATATTACATCTCATTCCATTCTAAACAGTAAAAATAAAAAACCTCCGATTTAGAGGGTTTAGGATGGAATGTAAAATGATAAATAACTTTACATTATATTACTTTATAAACCCTTCATTCAAACAACATCTCACTATATTACATTATGAACCCTTCCATCCCTTTCGAACAATAATTTTCTATTATTACATCTATATACATTTCATTACATTCCATTATAAACCATTTCATTTTATTCTATTTTATTAAAAATCGTACATCTAACCCAATATAGCCTAAGTGTCAAAGGATGGCATGTGTAGCGGAAGAATAATGAGAATTTCAAAGAAAAAAAAATGAAGTATATGAGAGAGATAATTTAAAAGAAATAGTTGAGAGAGATAATTTAGAAGAAATAGTTAAGTAATTATCATTTTGATGGCTTAACTAATATTGACTAAATTTTCTATATCTCATAAATCATTTGTTGGTATTATGAAAGTAATTTAAGCAATATTAATGATAACATAAAAAGTGATGATAGTATAATTAAATTCTATTTATTTTTATTTAAAATAGTTGCATGTAGTTTATAAGGTTTAGCTTACATCTATGCTAGCCTTACAAGTTGATATTTATACTAATCATTAGGTCACAAATTAAGCTGAGAATATCATCCTTTTTTCTTACAGTTCATTTGATAAACATAATTCAAATTAAAAATTATAATTAAAGTCTCATGAAATTATAAGTGTAATTTCAAATATTAGGATTATAAGTAAACATATTGTTTGTCTTTCAATTTAGCTTTGTTTTTCTCTTCTGATTTTCCAACTGTTAATCCTTACGTTTTGATTTTTTTTTAATTCACCAAGTTAAGGGATAAACATTGAAATCTAAGATGCATAAGTTGAAGACATAAAATCTGATTTGTACGTTCAATTTTAATTAAACGGATGTTACCTAAGATTTTTAATCCAGATATTACTAAAAGTCTTAACATAAATTGACTATCAAGATTCAGAAGCCAAATAAATTGTTTAGTAGTTAGAGAGTGAAATATGTCTATCTCATTAAAATTAGCATATCAAGTTACTCAAAATCTGAATTTTTTATTTCTATCTTAAGACTTAAAATTTTATATAGATAGTTAAAATTTTACTATAACTATCTATATAAAATTTTTTAAGTTGAAAATATATAGCGTGCACAATTTTAATTGTAAAAGTTTTAAATGTAATTTTGAGGCCTCGTTTAACAACTGGCTGTGAAGAAATAGGAAAAATGTGAATAAGGATGAAAAGTGGGAATAGGAATAAGATTAGAATTCCTAATTATACGTGTTTGGTATATAATCACTAAAAATAAAATTAAGTAGGATAGTAATTGATATGGTTTTGGTAAAATCAGTGACAAATCTTTTTGTTAATATTAATCAAGTATACACATGTTATATGATAAAGATACAAAAAAAATAATGCTAATCATGGAGATCAGTGAGCTAGCTAACAAAATATAGTTACAGGAGATAACTGCAAATAGTTATCCTTATCACCCTTTTGCAAATTGATCATTATACAGTATGATGGCTAATTTGTTATACAAGTTATTAAACCTAGATTTTGACAACGATTTTGTGAGGATGTCAGCTATTTGAACATTAGATGATATATATTGGATGTGTAACTATATATTGGCAATGTGATCACGAATTTAATAAAAATCAATTTCCAAATACCTTGAACATGAATGAAAAATGTAGGTAGTTGTTAAATATGTTGCACTAAGATTGTTGCACTATAATATTGGAGTCTTTTTATGCTTGTATGTAATTTCATTAAGCAAAGACAACCCTATTATAATTCTAAAATTGTGGAAGCCAAGGACTAGTACTAAGCTTTGGTTGAAGAGCACACTACCGGTTGCGATTTGTGGGAGCCAAAAGTAACCAAATTTGAACCAACAAAAATACAATAATCGATGTTAATTTGTGGTTACCTGAGGAGCTTGCCATCTTAGTATTGTTATAAGCAGAAATATAAGTGGACGAATAAGAATACCATGGTCAATTGTAGACTACAAGTAACGTAATATATGTTTAACAACTAGTAAATGTATCATTGATGGATTGTGCATGAATTGTGAGACTTTATTAACTAGGAATGACATGTCTAGTCTAGTTAGACCTAAATAATGTAATCCTTAAACTACTATACAATAAGAGCCCCATCTTGAAAAAAATTTCCATCTTGTGTTAATAACTTAAGTTATAGGCAAGTTAGTGTTGCAACTAAATTGGAAGCAAACATATTAGCCTTAAATAATCATTCTTGAATGTATTTACATTGTGTTAATGAAAGCCCAGATGATAACTAATTTACATCCACACTAAGAAAGCAATGAAGTCATTCTAGGTGCTAAGTGCAAACTAACTATTGGGTGATTTAACAATTTGATCAATTTAAGTTTGATCACTCCCAGTAAATAAGATATCATCCACATTGATGATACAAATACTTAAAGATTGACTTTGCGATAATAATAGAGAGAAGTGTCAATTTTGGAGTGTTGAAAACCAATTATCTATAATGCTTTAATTAGATATAAAAACCATTATCTTAGTGCCTATTTAATCCATACAAGGATTTCTTTAACTTACATACATGTGTTGGACAAATAACACTGACAAATCCCTACAGTTGGTGCATGAAAACTTCTCCTTTTAACTAGTTATAAAAAGAATAAATACATCTAATTGGCGTATGAGCCAGTTGTTGGAGACTTTTATAGAGAGAATGAGCCACATTATCGCAGGTTTTATTACTGAATAATAAGTATCTTTGGAATCTACAATAGGTCTTTAATGAAACATTTTAGCCACAAGACAAGCCTTATATCATTCAATGGAACCATCTTATTGTCTTTAGATACTATACACCCATTTGTACCTGATAATATTTTGAGATAAATCATGTAGAACAATCGCTTAAGTACTGTTTACAAGCAAAGAATCTATCTCAAAAGACCTGACTTATCACTACTTTTGTGATTTTATAGCTTGACTATAATTAGTGTGCTTGACTTCTTCAAAATGGAAAAAAATGTGTGGTTTTAATGAGCCAATTTAGAAATACGTAGCCATAAGATGTGTCTTGTGAAGAACTGATGATGATTGATTAGCCGCTGATGATGTGTAACTTGTGTTGTATTTAGACAAGTTGACAATTAAAGATAATCCAAGAGAGTTAATTGCAGGTTTGGAGATGGAAATAAGGTAGATGATGTATAAGATAATGTTAAAGTGATAGGTCAACAAGTAGGAAATAAAGGTGAGCTTGGACGAATTGTATTGGTAGTGAAGTATCCAAGGGTGGGGGATTGGGTGGGGGATCGATTGCATGTGTAGTAAGAGAATTATTGATGAAGATGTAGACTTTGAGCCGTCAAAAGCAACTTGAAATTTTGAAAAAGAAAACATATGTTTGTTAAAGGAAACATGACACGAGTCGAGAATTTTCAAGTACTAAAGACAGAAATGGCTTTTATGAAGTTTGCTATAACCAAGAAAAAGGTAAGTAGTACATCACGGCACAAGTTTGTTAAGATAACAAAGGCAATAAAAAAAAGAATTCATTGTGATTAGGTTATGTAATATCCTATTACCCATGTTAGGGCTAGAATAGTAATTTATAAGGAATTTCTGTGAAATTAGGAAAATACACATCATGCATAAGTTAATTGTGACATACATATTTATTTTGCACATTCATATGATTGTACATGCATTCATGGGCATTTCTGGGTAAATTGGTTTATAAATGGAAATTGTGGATTAAATTGGAGTGTATTAAATGTGATTTGGCAAATTTTGTACATTTCAGGTATTTTGAAAATTTTAGTGAATTATTTTGAGCTGAAAATTTATTGGAGAGTGTTATTATTATCTTGGAATTTTTGTTGAAATTTGAGAAAAATATTGATTTATGGACCAATGATAGAGTGACACATGGCAATGATATATATAAGACATATGGCTTACATATGTGGTGACAAAGTGGCTGATTGTTTAGAAGATAAGTGTGAGACATGCAAGAATACATGTGCTATTGTGTTTTGGTTAGGAAGAGTTGACTATAACTACTGTTTTGCACCAAGACACTCAACTTCGCAGCTCTCTTCCCTGTTCTTCATCATCGAATAGCTAATTGTGATTCTCTTTGTGTTATTGATTTCATTCTCATTGCTGAAAGAGTTAAATCAAGTAAGTGATTTAATGATGTTATAATGTGTAAAGAAATATATGCATGTGTGGTTAAGAAATGTATTTTCGGTGGTGATGAAAGAATTAAATGAAAGAATATGGATATGTTGTTTTTGCATGTTTGAGGAACAATGGGTTTTAAGATAGTGATGAAGTGAGTTTTGGAACTAGAAGAATCACTGAAACTATGTTTAAGAAGAGAGAAGACATTCAGGAAATAAGTTGATCATATTCTGTTTTTCACTGTACAGGCATGGATCTGTTGAGAATCGAAGTTTGATGATTAAGTGGGAATCTTGGTTTTTGAATTGTATGGGTGTTAATGAGTTGAAAATGGGTTAGAAGAATTGTTGTGAATGTTATTTGGGTTAATTGACATGAGAATAAACATGAGAAATTAAGTAGAAGAGAGGAAGAAGATGGAGGAGTGTTGCTGCAAAAAATGTAGAGAATTACGTGCAAAAACATTATTCTACAGTAAAAGGGTGGTAGTTGCTTGTATAAGTTTATGAACAAAGTATTTCATTGAACAACCTTGAGTTTTTTGGCTATAACTTTTTCTTCCAAACTCCAAATAACTTGAAACTTGGACCAGTGGATTCCTAAGACATTTTTCTTTCTCTCCATTAAAATTTTGACTTATCTGAATTTAGTTGAAATTGATTGATAGGATGAAAGTGTGAAAGTCTGCTGGAATGATATGAATTGGAAAATTTTGATGATCATGCTTCGGTTTTCTAATTATAACTTGAGCTTTATATTTCTGAATGAGTTTATTTTTGATTCATATTAAACTAGAGACATATTTATACAAATTTTTTGAAGAAGTCGAATTTTAATTCTGTCTTTGTGATTTTCAAAATTGGCATGAAACTGAGTTTTAGCTTAGGCTGTAGCACTACCAAGGATAGAATTTATATCCTGTGGTTATTGAAGAAACTGTATTGATGTGGACCGAATTAGGCTGAGTTGTCTTCACCAAAGTTTTAGATTATTCTCTTAGATTTAAATTTGTATAAAGTTTGTAATTTTTGGATATCTGAGCTGAAAGATATGAGTTGTATAATTAGAGGGCATGATCGTGTACTAACCAAAAGTTCAAATGTGCATAGTCTGTGGTATTTTGTGCATAATTCATTGAATACTGAATCAAATTGGATGATCTTAGAGTCATTAGAAACTTAATAAAATTTAGAACAACTTTTCAGAAGGAAGTGTTGCCTAATTTTGTCATTTACCCTATCATATTAGTTAGGCAAAGTTGACCCAAAATCATGTGGGTAGAAAATCTGAAGTAGTCAATTAAGTTATATAATTGATTCCATATTGTTTTATTTTGGCCCAAATTATAAGTACCAAATGATATTAATGAGGGCTTTGATATTTGATCGATTTAATGATGAAAATTACAATAAGATACCCGGAATTGTCATTGAGCAATGCATTGTGCATATTTTATTTATTTAAGTACATGTGCATAAAGGAATATATTTTCAATTGTGCAAAATGTGATATTTTGTAAACGTGTTGTGTATGTTTTAGAGGAGCACATCAGATGCCAATCGGACATTGCCGGACCATCCAGGCAATAGCTTCTTGGCGTGTACTGTGAGTCAACCTAGATGATTTCCTAGGGTTGATTTGATTTGAATTTAATTTGATTTGTTAAACTTCTAATATTATTGAACTGTTTGTGAGTTGTTTCTAGATTCCAGACCTAAGGTCCTAGGAGTTTAATAGTTGGGCATGTATTGAGAGTGTTTTGATTTGATATGAATTCGGCATTTGATTCTCAACGAAAGTTGAATGCCGGACTTAGGTCCGATGATTGTGAAATTTTATCTGAGCATTTGTATAAGATTGTGATATATAAGATATTTAGAATTTGTTGCATTTGATAAAATGCATGCTTAGATAAAGGCGTTGTGTCTTGAGTTGCCAGTATGAAGCGCTTCCATATAGAGCTTTGTTCTGTGATATATGTTTTGCACATAGAACTATGCTCCGTGATTCTGTTCTGACTGAGCCCTATGCGCCAATATTTGTATAAGGATGTGATAGGCACTCAATCACAACAATAAGAACGAATGTGAGTCTCATGCATATAAAATTATAAGACTGAAATTTATTGAATGATTTGCAAAGTTGAATGAGTGATAAATTGATGTGATTTATTTGCTATGCTTAGTAATGTGAACTGTGTGATCCTATGATATACCATGTTATGTGAACATCTAGAATGTGTATATGATCTGAATGAGCATTTGTAAAATATGTATTATGTGTATGTGATCTGGTGAAATCATTAATGATGGTTCACTGATTGAGTTTGCAAAACTCATAAAATTTGCAATGTGGTTTTTCAGGTACGAAACAAGAGACCTAATTCTTTAGATAGGACTATTTTGTTATAACTCAAAGGTCTGTCAGTTAGTTCCAGGAGTGTTGTGTCTTGTATTTTGTCGTTTTTGTTAGAACCTGTATGAGGTTATGTAAATATTTGTCTAAAATTATAGTGTAAGTTTTGTGGATTAATGTAATGAATGGTTTTTTAAATTTTGCTGATTTTTAGATAATGATAGTTGATGCCATGTATAAGTTGGAATTATTTTGCTTTAACATACCATTATTATAGGTTATGTTCCTAAAAGTTTGGGTATGTATCCTATGGTAGTAAGATATTGCAGGTTATTAGTTTAATAATTTTTCAAAGGGAAAAACATCATTTAGGACATGAGTAGGAAGTCTATTGATATTTTATATAGTAGTTTCAAAGGCGTAATTCCAATAAACATTTGGAGCTTATGAATGTTGAAATAACAATAATCGAGTTTTAGCGATTTGTCTATGTTTCTTGCTATTAAGCCATTTTGTTCATGTGTATATGGACAAGCGCATCGTTAGATAATTCTTGATACTCACCACCTCAATCAAATTGAAAATCTTTAATAGATTGATAAGAAAGTTTCTCAATAACATAAAAAAATTAATAAAGTTATTTAGCATATCAAACTTTTTTTTAGAAAATATATCCAACAATGACAACTAAAATTATCAATAAAAATGACATATTATTTCTTACTGTCAATAAATGAAATTGGTGATGGTCCACATATATATGAATAAATTAAATCTAAAGGTCCTTGAGAGACAAAGATAGAATTGGTGAGTGACAATTTATGAGACTAGACAAGCACGATGCAATCTTAAATGCTTATTAGAGGAAATAGAAATCTTTGATTTATTAAGTGCTCGACGAATTGTACGAAATGAAGCATGTAAAATATTTCATGCTAGGTAGAAAGATAACAATTCAAGGAAAACTTAGATGGTTGACAATGATAGATTGACCAGAAAAGAATTAAGTGAAGGCTATTGCCATTCAGTCCTATAAGAAGCAAATCCTTTATACACATTTCCATGATTGTAAAATGGGAAGGAAACAATTCCATAGAAACATTATTAGAGTTAGCGAAAGATGAAATAGATAATAGGGCATGATTAATTTAAGGCATTTGTAAGATATCCTGCTATTGAAAAGGAGAATTATTAAACTGACATAAAGAAGATCCAACATGTTCAATTGGTAAAGAGTTACCATTGCTAACTTTGGAAAATCAGAATAAAGTGTTAAATTTTCAACTTCAAGTACTAAGTGACGTGTTGCTCCCATGTCAATTCACGAATGGGCTTAGGGTTAATGAGAGGAGATAGTGGCTTAGTTGATGAGTAGTTTTGGTGGTAAGCCAGTATGTGTAGGACAAGTATCTCTACTATATTTGGGTGAAGAACAATTTCTAAACAATGGCTCAATGTCATTGCTATTAAAACAAATAAAAATAGTGGGATCCAATTACAAAGAGGAATTGGAAGGCTTGTAAGTACAAATAGAGTATTGAGGACGAGGAGAATAATCAAATTGGTAACTTCTACCTTTCCTCGTTAAAGTCCTTCTCTCCCTTATGTAGCACCTAAATTTGGTTAAGAGTACTTTAAGCAAAAGCAACAAAAGCTACCATTCGAATTTCACATTAAAACTTCCTCCTTCACTTAATAATAGGCTATAAGTATCATCAAAGTTAACATCATTTAATCGATTTTCCAAGGACCAAACAAAAGGACCATATTGAGTATCAAGATCATTGGCTACAACTTGTACCAAATCATCGTCGTTCATAGGACTTCCTAATGTTGCAAATTGATAAAACATGAATTTTGCACATGAAATGTATTGATTGTTTTACATTGTTTCTTTTGTAACTTGAAGAAATTGTTTTTCATTTAGCAAATTTAATCCTTTAACCTTGAGGCATATGCGGCTGCGAAATTGATCCAAGTATTCGACTCTAAACTAATTGATCATAACAAAACCAATAATTATACTGTAGGTTTGGTTAATGTTCAATAGTGGTTCGTGATAGAGGACATTGACATAGATCTTCATCTAAATGAGAAGCTAAATCATAGTTGTTTAACAAGGGCATTGACTTAGTTTTCCATAGCAAATAGTTTGAAGAATTCAATTTTATTGGTAATGGATGTGAGATATTTGGTAATGTTAAAATGGCTATTATTGTAGAAGAATTAGAAAATATGTAATGGTTTAACTGTTCATATTGAGAGTGGACTATAAGATCTTGAGAAGTAAAATCAATTATAATCTTTTCATTGATAATAACAAAGTATATATACAATTTAAGTGACAAAGATATAACAAATATTAATAATGCTAATAATAGAGATTAATGAGTTAACTATCAACTTATAGTTAGAGGAAATAACTACAAATAGTTATTTTTACAGAATTTATGTCAGTATTTAGTATTACATATTAGAAATAGTAATAGTAAAATTTTACTCATATTCAATTATTATATGATTTATTTATAACTAATTAATCAAAATACTTTGTATTTTATGCATAATTAATCTAATTAATTTTTAATAATTGAATACATTATTAATTTTAAATAATTATGAATATTTAATAAGAATAAAATTAAAAGTATAAAGTTTGTTTCATTTGATATAATATTTATAAATCAAAATTTAAATTTAAATATATAGAAGTTTATTTGAAAAGGAACGTAGAAAGAAAGAGAGAGACAAGAGACTTGTTATTCCTATGTTAACCTTGCAAATTTTTTCTATAGTAATGGTCCAAACATTATGCATTTAGTGGTTATTCAATTTCAGGTTTTATGGTAACTTTTATTATGCTTGATGGAAGCACGTTCATATAGGTTATTTCTCAAATTTTGGGTCCCTAAGCTTCTGTTCTCTTCTGTTAACATACATCATAGAATTTGGGAATTGAGAGCTTATAAGAATTTCAAAAACACAGCTCTTCAAGAACAAACAACAATGGCAGGAGGTAATTTTGTTTTCTTTCGCATTTATTTTATTTTCTTATTCTAATGTATATTATTATTAAATATACGTTAAAATGTGCTTACATTTGGTATCAGAGTAACGTTATTACCTCTGTTGTAACATCTCATTATCCCATGATTAGCGTTAGAACCCTTGGATAATATATATGAGAGTTTATTGAGAATTTAGAAGTGAATTTATGCATTATATGGCATATACATACACATGAATAATGTTGTCACTCATGATAATAATTGTACAAGCATTCATTGACATTTTCCAGGTATAAGTGATTTTTAATGTGATTCAAATGTGAATTATGGATTATTTGTCTTGAAAATTGAATTAATGTGTATTAGAATTCAATTCGCATTTTTGGAGACATTTTGAATATTTTGAAAATTTATTAAAATATTGAGGTATTTTAGACCAGGAAAAATGTAGAAATAAGAGACAAATGGAAGTGTGACTTCTAGTAACCTAGATGAAGGATAAATGGACTAATTATGGATTGACAAATGGGCCTATTAAGGTGTGACATGTAGACAAATGGCTAAGCGACAAACGGTAGCATAATTAGTGGCCAAATGTAACGCATGCATTGGAGACATGTATCAAGACACAAAAGAGACAACTAATTTATGTTTTTGGGCAAGAGAGTTCTGCACCTCCTTTGTTGTTCATCACTGAAAATCACTCACCATCAAAACTCCTTTCTTGTCCATCCATCACTGAAATACCATCCATGTTCACTCTTGTGTTTAGCTTTTGATTGATTTTCATCAACGACAAACCTTGCAAAATAATCACTTCAGCTATTTAGGGTTTTCAGTTATCATTGCCATTCTCTCTTAACTTCTAAAATTTTGCTGAAGAGAGTGAAGCTTAAGACAGGTAAGTTATGCTTTAAGTTATATGTTAGTGAAAATGGCTTTTTGTTAAGGTTTTGATATTTGTAAATGGATGCATACGTAAATGGTGTATATTTTCATGCTTGTGGATTGATGCATGCGCGAATGGTGTGGATGCATGTGTTAGGCCCCATTTTTGGAGTCTAACTCGTGAGTCAAACATGAGCACATCACTCTGTAGGGTCTTATTAATGGAATCTCATTAGCTAACATAGGCTCATCTTCATTCTCAAAACATTCCAAAATTTCATATTTAAACACTTAATATATGACAATCCATACTTATATTTATATCCTCAATCATCACCCTAACATATCACTCATTTTTATCCCTTATTTTCATATCAAACTAAGTACATTTCAAGCTCCATTCAAACTTAAATGTATCAGAGAAAAGCATTGATAAGTCCATAATTTATATATGTACATGATTTGCGACAATTAGCATAACTTTCACCATGGATGTTGGATTAAGGTCATTCAACCATGGTTTTGAAGAGGACTTCGAGTTCTACAACTTCTGTGAAGACCCAAAGAGAGATTTTACCATCTCGAGGGTCAAAATTGCACATTTATAAAACTATCCTGAGAATGTCTGCTTATTGGACATACTTCCCTTCAAACGGATATGAACTGAACTGGGACACTAAAATTCCAGAGAAGGTCTACTCAATGGACATTAAGTCCGCCCAAAGGACATTTATAGGTCAATTTCTAGATTTCTAACTCCTACAAGTTACCTATGACCCCTTTTATGCATATCTATCATTTTTAACTCATTTTCCTCATCATTTTCCCTTCATTATTACTTCCATTTCAACTCAATATCATTTACAACTAAATTATAATCTATGTTTGGTCATCAACCCAAAAACCTAACCTTCAAACGTACACACATTCATCATAAATTTCTACACATGTTCAAACCCATTTATTACCTTCATTTCATCTCTAATGTATTACACTGCTTCTTCCCGTTTCAAGACACCATATTACTCTTATTTTGTTAGAACAAGTTAGAAAAGCTACAAAGTGTCCTGCATATTTCTTGTGCAGTGTCACTAGCTTGTAACAATCATATCCTTTAAATCTGATCTCCAAAAATTACACATTTTCTATCATTGGAAAGCTAAGAGGATAAACTACAACTTCTAAGAAGACAACCTTATCCAAATCATCCTAGATTAATACAGTTTTTCCCATGAAGTTAGAACACAGACTTTTACCCCTATGAATGCTTGAAAATCCAATGTGAAAACTTGGAAAGTCATGAGGAAAACATAAATATATTTCATTAACATCAAAAGAAGAGAGTTTTACAAAGCTTCAATGGGAATTTCAAGACCCAAATACATCATTGGTCAAATAATCCAAAAATACAAAAATACACATGTGAGTGATACTTGAAATGTGGCTAAAGGCTTGAGTTTTCATAAACTGACTTAAATACAAAATTATGTTATCTTGGAGTGGTGTCGACTCTCTTACTCAATCTTTTGCTTGTCACCTGGAGATGGGGATAGGGGGGGTGAGCTAGAAACTTGTGGGTAACAAGTTTATAGCGGAGAAACAAGCAAACCATTGAAAATATTCATGATCATAGTAAAATGATTTGTAACCGTAAAACATGTATTTTCCAAATTCTCAAACTTGTCAAATACATCATCAACAGCACAAGACATGCATTTCTCAAATTCTCAAACTTGTCAGCATTTCATAAACAACATAAGTCATGTATTCATCAAATTCTTAACTTGTCAACAAATTCATAGACAACATAAGCAATCATAATGGTTTGGGTAGTCCATTAACATGAGGGAGTTCTTGCAAATCTCCAGTAATAATAGAATGGACCACTTTGAGTAGTCTACAAACATGAGGGAGTCCGTGAAGGAGCTCCATATCACTAGCAAGCAGGCAGGAGAAGCCTTTAACATGGTCAACGTGAACGTGACATAACATAATGGACCACCACAAGCATGAATTTCATAATTGTAACATCTTTCACCATTTGGAATCATGATTTCCATAAGCATGATATTTTTCAAATACAATTTCTTTCGTCATTTCATAAATCATCATCATCAAGTTTCATGTACCAAACATATAGCAAATACTTCAATCATTCAAGAACCAATAAATGCAACATTTATAAAGCAATTGAAATCATTTAAATCTTTTGATTCGGAAAAATACTTATGGTTCATTAACTCAACTATAAACATATAACCCACCTAAATTCCTTGCTTAGAAACTTGCTTAAAATGCCTTCCTCTTGCTCCTCTTGCCTCACTTGATTCCTTTTAACATTGACAAAAATCCAATTCTATAAGAATCCAAATTGAGAACCCAATAAACATATTCACTAAAAATTGATTCTAGAATACTTAAACACATGTATTTCCTAAGCTTCATGAATCAAAACCCTTCTAAGGCTCACCTTGAATCTTCACCAAACAAAGAGATGTTTGGCTCAAATGGAAGCTCTTCTCTTCCTCTTTCTTTTTCTCTTCTTGAATACCCTCAAAATCATTCTTAAAAGCTAAGAAAAGATGAAACCCTAACTTGTCTTCTTTCTTTTCTCTCTAATGGCTGACTCTCTCTCTCCCTTTCCTGTCTTTTTAGTATTTCACTTTTTCTCTTCCTTCAATTCACGTTGTTGTTCCTTCTAATGTACAAGACACTTTTTTCCTCTTCCAATTCTACCCTTAATGACTACTAAAAGTCAATCCTACCCTTCGTTTAATGCTTCATGCCTTTTAATCTTAAGTAACATGCCACAATTGCCCTAAATACATTCTTAATGAATTAATTTCACTAACTAGTAAAATAAAATCCTACTAACATTGAAATAAATAATTAAACTCCAATAATAATTCTACTATGACCTCATAATTTATTCTAAGGCAAAAATTCAAATTCCATACTTATTTCATAAAATATCATGCTTAATTCAATGAAAAATTTGAGGGCCAACAACATGTGTGGGTGGTGAAGGAAGAAGCAAATTCGTGATATGATTTACAAGGTGAAGGATTGTGATGATTGGAGTTAAATGAATAGTAAGGAAATGCAGAAATTGTAATATGTAAAAGTATGAATTAGGTTCTGTTTTGGGTTGTGATTATTCATGAATTTGTGAATTGTGACTAGAGAATTCTAAACTGAAAATTTAGGTTTAATTGAATCATCAACTTGAAAGGATAAAGAAATGATATAGAAATAATAGGATTTTGGCAATGAAGTGTGCTGGAATATGTTATATGTCGTATTTTTACTAAACATGCATCTATATTTTGGACATAACTTGACCTGTGAATGTCCAAATTGGATGTATTTTGATTTGGATTAAACTAAAAATCTATGGATACAATTTTCATGAAGAAGTTGAATCTGAATTCTGTCACTAAAGGTTTTGAAATTTAGCTTGAGGTTGAGCTCTGCTATAGGCACCAGCACTACCCCTGTCTAAAATCATACCTTGTCTTTATCAAATAAAATGTATTGATGTAGGTTGAATCAGAAAATTTTGTCTTTATAAAAGTTGTAGATTATTCTCTTAGCTTTCTATTGATATAGCGTTTGTAATTTTTTGATATCAAGTACAAGTTAGAATGCACATCGTGCACGATCATGCAATTGTCCTTTAATCATTGGAATGCACAATCATGCAATTCATTCAGGGGATGCACGATCGTGCACTAACCTTTTAGTTATGGAATGCACGATCATGCATTAGCTAAAAATTCAAATGTGCACAGTCTGTATTATTTGAGTATAACTCATGGAATATTGAACCAAATTGAATGATTTTTGTTGAGTTTGAAACTTAAGACATAGAGGAACATTTTACTAGAAGAAATTATTTTCTAAAAACGTCAATTTTTGGGTCAAAATAGCCAAGCAAATCTGACCCAAATATACCTGAGAAAATCTAGAGAAAAATGTAGGAAAAAGATTGTGGGCAGTGATTTGTTTTTTATAGAAATGTTTTGATTATGCAATAGTTGAATAAACCAATGCTAGGGTATTTCCATATGAGGCATTAAGGTTTAAATAAGAGCTTAAATGTATTTAATTGATGTTGAATGAAAGGATTAAGCTGACTAAAGTGTAATTTTGGAGTTAAGAGTGTTTAGAAGGTGTTATAACTTGTTTATAAAGTGTATTAAAGAAACATACCTGAGAATTTGTCATTGAACATGCATGATACATGATACTTTCATAAATGTATTTATGACTGATTATTCATATGAAAATGCACATGAGTGACATATAAATGTATATGGTTGTATATAGAGGAGCATGTCGAGCGATTGCTTCCAAACATTGCCGGGACTTCAAAGCAATAAGCTAAAAGGAGCATCTGTGAGTAAAACCTAGATGATCTTCCTAGGATTGATTTATTTTGTTTAACTTCCAATTATTGAACTGTTTGTCATCTGTATGTGAATTCCGGACTTTAATGGTTTGAGGAGTTTGATGTATTGGAAGTATTCTATTTGTATCTAACATTTGAATGATATTTATTTACAACTGATTTCTGAATACTCAACAAAAGTTGAATGCCGGACTGAGGTCCAATGAATATAAGATTCTATCTGTGCATCATAAGTGAATGCTATTCATGACATATTCTATTATTTGATCCATTTCATAAAATGCATATTCAGATAAAGGCGTTGTGATCAGAGTAGTCAGTCTGAAAGAGCTTTAAGCTCAAAATTCTGCATGTAGAGCTTTGCTCCATGATTTCTGTATCTAACTGAGCCCAATGGGCTAGCATCTGTATCTGTATCTGAAAGGCACTAGGTCACAACAAATAATAATGAATCTGGAGTCTCATATGCATATGAATTTACATAATTATGATTATGAAATATATGCTATGAAAACTTTTATGAAATTGTAACGTTAAAGTGATATGTCATGATAATGTGATTGATTAGGTTATACATGTTTTGAAAGGATGTATGGGAAGTCTGTGATTTTTGTGTATTTGACTAGGGTGAGATCATAAATGATGGTTCACTCATTGAGTTTGCAAAACTCATTAAAAGTTACAATGTGGCTTTTCAGGTACGAGACAGGAGACCTAAATTCTTAATATTCTCTAGAAGAATATTTTGGATTAAAATATGATTCAAAGGTCTGTCAGCTGGCATTTGAGGAGTTCTAGTTATTTCTATGTAGTTTACCTGTGTCATGTCGAACTTGTGTATAAGAGTTGTAAACTTTCTCATGTCTGGTTATGTAAATATTGGTTTTTAGTGACTACAATGTAAACTTTTATGAATAAATGAAATGAGGAGTTGAGATTTTTAAGTATTGTGTATTCTTTATGATGCCATGTAAGAGATTATGTTTGCTCTAACATATCATTGTCATAGGATATGTACTTGAATATCCTCTAGATATTTAGGTATACACTCTATGGTAGTGGGATGTGACATCTGTCTTATTAAAGTTTTTGGAGAATTTCAAAATTTTGGAAACTTTTTTAAATTAAAAAACTTTCGATTTTGAGTTGTTTTCAGATGTTTTCTTTAGAATAATGGTAAAAAACTTTAATTAAGTGTCTTAGAAGTGTTTCAACATTTAAAAAATGCATTTTTGTGGTGTTTGTTTGGTCTGATTTTGTAAAGCATTCGATGGTCATGACTTAGGCACGTTTGACCCAGTTGGAGGTTAAAGAGCACCTATACAGATTAAACTATGTCGTTTTGTATATATTTGCATCTTTTTATGTGGTTTTAGTTATGCTCTATGTTTTGTTAACAATATGTTTTTAGTTATGCTGTGCATTTTGTTTTAATAAAAACAACAGATGTTGGGGCTAAGGCTCAAACCAACACCCTCATAAAAGGCATGGTGAGCCTCAGCCATCTGAACTAATGTAACATCTTGTTACTCATGTTGAGGCTAGATTAGCAAATATGAGAGATTAGTAAGAAATTAGAAAATGCATTTCATGCTCATACTCTTGAATATTGAATTTTTGCACATGAAAATAATTGTAAATGCATTCATAGACATTCCAGGTATAATTAATTTATAATTGAATTGTGACTGTGATTTTGTTGAAAATTGTGGCTTTTATTTGTTGAAAATTGATTTGGGGAATATATTTAGTGATTTAGAATTTTTAGAGAATTTTAGGAAATTTTCAGAAAATTTGAAAATTTTTGGACTAGGAAAAATACCAAGTGGCAAGACAATTGACAAATAGCAGTAGAAATAAATGTCAAATGATAGTAGAAATTTTTATATAGGATTTTGGGACTTAATGACTTATGTCATTAAAATTTGGGGAAAATTGGATTAGAAATTGAAGTCAAATAGACTAGTTATCTAAGGACGGACAAATGGAGCCATAAGAAAGTGACATGTGGTAAGTGACATATGTCACTTGCCACATCACTTATAACCCACGATTGCTTTGTTAAAAGACTACACTTTACATTGTTCATTTTTTCATTTGTTCTTGCTCTCTTTGTTCTTCATCTTCTCCATTTTTTTCTCTCCAACTACGAAACTCCTACTAACCTCCATCAAGTTGATTTTTGGCCATAATATCATACTAGTCACTTAAATTGCTTGCTACCTTCTTCTTGCTACTAAAAGATCCAACCTAGTCTACCTTCAAAGTTGATGAAAGTGGGATGTTTGGGAGCTAGGGTTGAGTGAGATTTGGAAGAGTTTGGAGCTAAACCTACTAAGTTATGCTTTAAATGTCATAGGTATGGTTAATTTAAGCTAGATTGATGAGTAAATTGAAAATTGATGACTTGGATATACAAGGTTTATGTATGTATCGTGTGTGATGAAAAATCTATGTACATGTCTTGTTTTTGGATATGTAGGATGGGTAATAATTCATGTAATGGTATAGAGTTGTTTTGAGGTTGAATGATTATCAAAGTGGTGTTTGGATGAGTGTAGAAAATTGCTTATGAATAGGTAAATATATATACTCTATTTTTTTTGTTAATGATTAATTATAGACCATGATTTATTTGTAAGTGATTTATTAAGTTGAATTGGGTAGAGAAAGATAAGGAAATGAAATGGAAGAGATAATCTAGATATTAGATGAGTTAGATGTAAATGTTGAAAGTTTAAAAATATGGAAAATGTTAGCAGAAAAATTCCATTGATATGCCTTTGTGTCTTAGCCATAATTTCTTCTAGAGTTGTTCAATTAAGACGATTTTTGATTTTTTAGATATATGGCTATATTTTTCATGAAGACACCAAATTTTAATTCTGTCGTTAAGAGTCTCAAAAATTGATATAAAGTCTGAGAATTTCTGGGAATGAATAGTAAGAGAGTTAAAATTTTGATATGAAACTTCCATGATTTTACTATATTGATTTCAATGGATTTTGCAAAATGGTCTGCATGAAAGTCATAGATCTTTCTTTTAACTTTCCATTGATATAAAATTTGGGATTTTTTAAGTTCTGGATCAAAAGTTATGGAGGTTTGAAGTAGAGATTTTGGTAAAGAAGAAGAAGAATTGCATAATAACGACTTTGAAGTTTTCAGGGGTGTTGAACATCCAACGTTTTTTTGGCAATATCTTTTTCTTCTGACCTCCAAATGAGATGATCTTACAAATTATCTGAAGAAATCAAATTATGAATCGGATTCTAAGATTGTTAATTTTTGGAAGGAAGTTATGCATAGTACACTGTTTTTGAATATGAAAAGCCCGAAAATGTTTGAGGCATATCTTCCAAATTACTGAACCAAA
>JAOSBN010000006.1:5250166-5260686 GCA_027563595.1 Erythroxylum suave | reverse complement strand
AGTTTTGGGCCTATTGGCTGTGATAACTCCATATGGGCCTAAAGTTGGGACATATGCTTATTTGTGAGAGCGATTCCCATCCATCCGAGAACACGTTGAACATAGTTTATCGCAACCAACATACTCTAACTTTTTGATGTTGTCCACTCGAGTATCATCCTTTTCGCTCCATTCATCCTTATCACTCCACTTAAGGAAACTTGCTTTATCAAATTATAGTGTTTAATTTTATTAAATAATTTTGGTTTAAAATAACTAAGATAATAAAATTATAGTAATTCATTTTGCATTTTAAATTTCCCATTTCAAGCTCTTTATATTAACAAAAAGATGAGGTAAATTCAAGAGTACTAATTTTACTTGTAAATTTTAACTAATAATTCTTTTTTAAGGTAAATCTATACATGTAGAATTAACTCCTACACTCAAAGTTAATGTAAAACGGGAATCAATCACCTTTTTTCATTACTTTGTTTCTATTATATTTCATAAATATCGATTTATTCAATAAATAAAACTCACAAAAATTAAATAAATTGAGGCTCATAGAATAAGATAAGAATGATATATATCGATTTATTCAATAGATAAGACTCACAAAAATTAAATAAATCGAGGCTCATAGAATAAGATAAGAATAGAGCAACAGAAGAAGTAATCCGAACTACGGCAAACACCTCTCTGAAATCTTCAGACATGCTTGTAGGGAGTAACTTTGCTCCTTCTAGATTGTTTTAGGTTTTTGCGTGAGTGCTTATCGTACACCAAGTCCATTAACTACCAAGAAAAGAAGAAATGCAAACAAGAAAGGTCCTCCATTGGTACAAAATGCCATTTGTCAATCCAAGTCCCAATTACACTTATGTTCCTTTCCTTTCATCTAATTTCTGTGGCCACTAGAAGTTGGCTTTTTATTGGACGGCTAATTTTATAATTCAAATAATCAATCAGGAACTAAAAAGCGGTAACCTAATACGGACATGAGCCACTGCCACGTGTACTTAATATCTTAAGTTCAACAACCTATTCCAATTTCCAACCTCAAGAATCATAATTTCCCGGTAACATAACAATATCATCAACCGTCTTTCTTGAACTAATAGAAATCAAAGTCTTTTGGCCTTTTAAATGCTGTTAATTAAACAAAGCCAAGTGTGTCTGTGCGTGCACCGTATGGAAGTCGGCCAGAAACTGGATAGGAAAAGTCAAGTGTATGTGTAGCAGCCGGCCGCGTTTGGTAGGAACAGGGTGTTGGCTGTTGACTTTGAATCAGTCTCACTCTCACTCCTAGTCTTCACTTCACTTCCCTTGCTCGAACTGGGCCCATGGGTCTCTCAACGATTCAGAGCATCGATACTAAAACTGAACTTGGTTCTTATTTGACCGGCTTTAAAAAAAAGGGTCTCGGTCCCTCTTGGCCACCAACATATCTCAATAGAATTGGCCACCGATCCAATACAAAACGTGCTCCACTCACACCCTTTACTGTTCACACAGTCTAACTCTTGCATAAAAATATTATAGCTCAGATTCACAGCACCACCTCTCACCTTCCCACCACTTGTCACGCAACTTCCTCTCTTTTCTTCTGCTGCCTACCTCTTTATAAACGCACCTCACCACTTCACACCTTACTTCACACCCCCCAACACAACCAAAGACATTCTTTATCTCTCTTGCTCTCTCTCTCTCAACTCTCTCAGTTCTGTGATTTGAGCTTGTATCCGTCCTCGTTTTTCTGTGACCAACTATGGCACTAGAAGCTCTAAACTCTCCCACTGGACCAACCTCGTCATTCCAGTTCTTGGACTCGAGCCCCCAATACCTGCAAGGTGAGTCATGGACTAAGCGCAAGAGATCAAAACGACCACGTCTCGACCACCAACTCACTGAGGAAGAGTACTTAGCTCTCTGCCTCGTCATGCTCGCTCGCGGCGGCAACACCCCGGCATCAACTTCAACTTCAACTTCAAGTTCCTCCCCACCTTACCACCGTTACAGCTCTCCCACTCAAGCTCTTCCGATTAACTCGGCGGAACAAAAACTTAGTTACAAGTGTGCGGTCTGCAACAAGGCTTTTCCTTCTTATCAAGCTCTCGGTGGACACAAAGCCAGTCACCGGAAAAACGCGGGATTCAGCGAAGACCACCAGTCAACTTCCACCGCCACCGCCACCACATCCGCCACCGCCTCGAACGGAATCGGTAGGATCCATGAGTGTTCTATTTGCCACAAGACTTTTCCAACAGGACAAGCCTTGGGTGGACACAAGAGGTGTCACTACGACGGCGGCGCAGGGGCGGCGGAAAAGAGCGTAGTCACATCTGCTGCTTCTGAAGGAGTTGGATCCACCACTACTCATCCAAGTCAAAGCCTCACCCTTAGCCACCGCGAGTTTGACCTTAACCTGCCTGCCTTGCCGGAATTTGCGACCGATTTGTTAGCCTCCGGAGATGACGAGGTCATGAGCCCACTGCCAGCAAAAAGGCCTCGTCATTTGATGACAACGAAGATCGAAGTCGCTTAACAGTATCAGATTTCAGACAATTTCTCTTTTTTTTGGATATGAAATATAATTTCCTTTTTTCAGTTTTTTTATTAGGCTTTTCAGTGAGAAAAATTGTATGTACATAGCAGTTGCACTGCCTCTGGCTCAGTCGCTTCCTTGTTATGTTGGATTCTGAATTCAATTAATTTGTTATTCTTCCTTTATTAGCAAAGATATGTCTCAAATTCATTTTCAAGTTGTACCATATTCATGAAAATGATATTCACGAGTAATAGCAGATAATTGAAATTTAAATAATCATTTTAAAATTTAAATTCTTTACCTAATATTACTCTATTCGTTTCGTATGAGACAAGGTTAATATTGAACAGAAGTTTGCGACGGAGGACATAATCGTTAGCCATGAGATTCACGCGTTGCATGTTAGCCAATGATTAGTGCCTTTCCTAACTTTCTTTTTCTTTAATAATATGACGAAACAAACCAAAGTAGAAGATGAGGCCAAAATACGAGCGGAGAAGGGATAAGATGCGGACGTCGGCACATTGTTTTTGCGATTTAAAGAGATTAGGATGACAGGTGGCCATACCTCAGCAACTCCACCGGCCTCTTTATTTTCGTGATCATACTACGACAACCTGACGTGTATAAATTTTAGGAATTTTACTTGCCGCAGAATTTGTTCTTATTTTAGGGCGCTAATTCGTGCTTTTGATGCCATTCCCTCGTGTGTAGTGCAACTTTTTGTTAGGACAAGACATCTAATAGTAGAGATGCGTTTCATAGCTATTTAGAGATTCCATGCGTCCTTTTTCGCTGATGTTCTCTAATCTACTCCTTTTGCGTCTTCGCAATCAGAATAAATGTCATATTTTCCACATAATTCCGAGAATTTGTCGGAGCCATGATGCTTGTCCAGACTTGATGATCTTTGCCTGCCACAGTTCGAGTTTAGATGTACAAGTTCTTTTAATGTTTCAGTTCTACATTCTCCTCCGTTTACAGCAGAAGCCAAAATAACAAAAAGGAAATATGACTAAAAAGAACTACATTTTGTCACAAAATCTTGCTGTTTCGTGTCAACTTATCTATGATTTTAAGGTAAAAATCAGAGGGCCACGGTGTCCTGATCTGGCGCATTTTAACACCATTCTTAATGATAAGACGAGCTTTGATCAGCCAAAATGTCCTACAATTTGGCCAATTATTTAGTAGCCAGTTGGCGTTTACCAAACACAATTCAAAGAGGTGGGCTAGCTCTTGGTCAGCGATCGGCACCAGCAGCTCGGAATAAAATGTTCTACAAGGTTTGAACACGGATCCAATTACCACACGCAGTGTTCAAAGCAAACATTTCTGGCCGCGTGAAGGATACTTCTATAGGTCACCAATCATAGAATAGTTATTTTTAGACAAGTTTTACTTACTAGCTGCTGAAACATAGCAGGAATTAAATGGTTTGCAGGCATGCTTAGAAATTACTTAATATACATATTAAAAGTAACTACTGTGGGTTTAGTTAAAAGAAAATTATAACTTACATACTTGAGGAGTACGTATACAAATTGATGATATCAGAAGAAAAAAAAGCAAGCACCGAGTTTAGAAAAAAAATTGCGTGTTCGACAATTAAGTAAAAGAAGAAATGTCTTAACATCTGGGTTGAGTAACTTCAGAGAATGATCTATCCAAGTAAGCCATATGGAAAGCGAATAAGAACTAGAAGAGAACTTTCGAAAAGTCTTTGTTGATACGGTAAACGCGTGAACTCACAGAAGACGGGGTCAACTGCTGTGTACGTGGGAAATGGTAACTCGGGATTATTTAGTAGCCTGTATTTATTAGTTTCCCATGAGCAAAACGGCAATCTAGAACCCTAACAAGTCATTACTATTACAAAAACAAAAACAGCTAGTGTAACACTCCTTGTCCCACCTTTGATAGTAGCATCTGTGGCTGTGGATTCCTTCTACGCCTTCTGGTTCACTGATTTACTGCTACGTGAGATGCGAGTGACCCACTTTAGCTCTTGAAAAGGTTTTCCAGTTAGCACTATGAATTATTAGCTGGCCAATTATAAACCAACTAGGGACACGTGGAAAATCTAGCTAAGGGTATTATGGCATAATCAATGACTAAACATAACCTGGTGCAGACAAACAGATATGTCATGGCCCATGAGGGATACCAATATCAAGGATTAGATGAGCAGCTGGACTTAAAAGAGACGCACTTTTTGTTTAAACTATCCGTTTATCTTTCTCTGCAGTTTTTCTTTTGAGTCGATAATAGATTCTGAATGACTTCAATAATCTAGATGGAATTAACCAATTTTCATCTAATTCTCATGTGATAAATATGCAAGTTGATCAGTACCCCTTCAAATCTTCCAGTTTAGAATTGTAATTCTTAAGAAGATGACTACTAGAAGTGTGCTGACCACAGGAAATTATAAGTCGAGCCAAGTTTGTAGTTCATTACATTAAACTAACATATAAATGCCTACACCTAGTTTTCAGGTTCTTTGCCTCGAATGATCGTATGACGTGACACACCAGACGGTATTCCATTCCGATGGGCAAAGTAGAATAAAACAAAAAATGGGTGCAAAAGATTGAAATTCAACCTTTGACTTCGTTTTCGTTGAATAGAATTGTGCAAGATGATAAAGTAATTAATTAATTATGTATGTGGGGTCCTGTCCTGCAAGCCAATATCTGAATGAAATTAATACGAAATAAAGAAGTTCTAAAATAGAGTTGACATGTTGATCGCGTTTACAAGCTTTTTACAAGGGAGATATATTATGATGATGAAAGAACATCATCTTTAACGTCTTTGTGTTTGAGAATGTGAACCATGGAGACAGCGACGTACCTGAATATGAAGACTGTATGAAGATTGAAGAACCGGCGCAGACGTGACGTGAAGGAGCAGATGGAAGCTAGGGCGATGGGCGACAGAAGAATGAGGAATTTGAGAAGTTGCGCAGATGTGATGTGAAGAAGCAAATGGAAGCTAGGGCGATGGGCGACAGAAGAATGAGGAATTTGAGAAGTTTCAACAATTTTATCTTTCTTAATTAAGGAAGACTACCCATATCAACTAAATAAAATTTCAAATAATTCATAAAAATATTATGAGCCATATTAAGAAGTGTCTAAGCCGTGTCCGAGTCATATTAACTATGTCTGAGCCGTGTCCGAACCGATAAAAATAATTTTTTTATTCCGACACGTATAAACTCGTGTCCGACACGTGTCCACCACGTGTCCACCGCGTGTCCGTGTCGGACACGTGTCGGACACACGGACACGGCATAATGGAGCCGTGTCCGTGCTACATAGCATTCCATGAAACAATAGGAGTGACACACCCTCAGATGATTCGGGTCCTGGGAAAGTTGAGAAAGAAGGAAGTACGAAGGAAGTACTTATAATTTCATCGACAAAACGGTTGGAGAGAAATTTGACATACCAATCATTCGTGACAAAAAGTTTTCAAGTTATGGTTGGTAGCAAGGAAGAAATTGAATGCACCGGACGTTTCTTAGCACTTATGCTCATGATTTTTATATTTTACCAGTTGCAGCTTACGAGCAGTTCTTGGTGTATAATGGCTGGAAACTTTGGGCCCAGTTGAGATAGATTACAAGCATCTCATCATGAGTTTCAAACACAAAGGAAAGACTCGCACCTTTCATGGATTGAAGCTAAATGAGCTAGCTCCACTCTCAGATAAGGAATTGCACAATTAGCTGGTAAGGGTTTTTTATTGTAGATTGAGCTTACACGTTTCTAACCAAGACCTTTTGAGTATTCGCTAGATTTGCAGCTTTTTCTGGACAATTTTGCCCATGTGTTCTCAGAACTGAAACAGTTACCTCCGCGGTGAGAGCATGACCACCGAATCACCTTACATTTAGCATACTTTCACACCCCTTAAGCTAGCTTTTTGGTGTTGAGCTCTCATATAAAACCAGTAACAATTAGGATCAATGTTAACACTACTTGCTTAGTCCTCGTGCTATGAGTGGTGACGTTGATATTATAGTATTCATCAAAGTTAAAAAAAAGGCATAGCGCATAACCAACTTGCACATGCCTGCATTGTAGAGGCTATTGGAACGATACGATCCAATTCCCAAATCAGTCAAATGGGGAGCTAATGTGGGGTTTATATAAGCTTACAGACTCTCCCACCTTTTGAGCTACCCTTTAAAATTGAGATCTCTTATAACATCTTTGCCTTATTCGTTATTCAGCATGTCAAACATTGCCGATAGTTGCGCAATCCCACCGTCAAGACTTGGGGGTCTAATAGTAAGCTTGTATTTTGCTTTCAATATTATGCGGAAGCTTCATTATTCTTTCTCATTGGTAGTAAAAAGAAAGTCAACACTAATAGTACGGTTAGGTTGGGCAGTGGCATGGGGCCGCGATGTTCAATCCTACCGAATGGATGAATATTGCAGAGCTTATATGGATTTTTAGGCATGGAGTTGATACATTTCTATCATTAAAAAATTATACCCACGAGGATTTCATGAGCTATCACCTGCCATCTTGGTAAAGTAGATTATCGAATTCAATGGGAAAGATTACAAGTAGAATACTTATTTCTCCCTAGTATTTCACCGGAAAACAGAGGCTTTTCAAAGGATAGGGACGATTTGTCTGTTCACATACGAATAGCATCCCTCTGCTATTATTTTCTCAGCTATTAGAGAGCTTCAGATCTCCACACTTTTTCTTCTCCCAACACTCCAAACCCTCCCTCCAAGCATACCGTCATGCAAAACTATTGTTAAACAAACGAGTAACCACTATAGCCATATAAAGATTCTATGGATATTTTGTCAGGTCCTGCAACGTTTTTGTTTCATCCGCCGTAGCCTCCATCGGTGATACCTTCCTTAGAAGTGTCAGGTACTCCTGTTGGACCTGCAGAGACACAGACAGCTCAAACATTATGGACTATTTTCTAAAGAAAGGGTTTACAGCTAAAACATTCTGGAACTTCGATATAATGGCGATAATTTTACAACCTGCTTTTGAAGATTTTCTTCTGCCAGGCACTCCTGTTCTTTTTCAGTTGTTTCAGAAAAATCGTCTTCTGTAACTACCTTGTCTGAATTTTCAAGGTCTGCTTCTGAAATACAATTCCAGCATTGTAACTTCTATTTATCTTTATGAACCGAAACACCGGGAGGTAAAATTAAATATGTTAATTGTTTTCACAACAAAACCTTCTGCAGCTCCGGTGCCGTTCTCATTCAGCAATTTACTTGCTATACTCTCCTGAAATCCCCTATTTAAGACGTAAGTTCACCAAAACAGTTACCACTGTATATTAGATCGTCATAGCAAATCCAAATAAAATTACTCTTTACGTCATGGTGTATGATTCCTATAGGGGAAAAAATATTTAACCATGAGCTCAGACCAGAAGTTTCATCTTAAAATGAAGTTATTTTAATTCAAGCAAGACTCCAGTAAAGATGTCAATGGGCCAAGCTCAAGTGGCCTTCGAATTGGCCCGTGGCTTGGTCATGACCCGATGGGTCACAGACGGATGGGCCAGGTATTTTTTTTCAAAAAATGTCAAAAACGATGTCGTTTTTAAAGTAACTTTGAGGCTGGTCCAGCACGTAGCCCCCCCATCTCGACCTGTGACCTGGTTTGGCTCAACCCATAGCCTAGTCAACTAGGGCCAAAATCAGGTCAGAGCAGGCTGAGCCCTTTTTGACAACCCAGACTCGAGTGAGTAGCACCAACCTTATTTTATCATTGAGCTCAAGCATCTGTCCGATAAACTCGTCTCTGTGAATTCAATAGAAGACGCATTGGAGATAGATCAACAATTAGGATCACATCCATCGCTTTCTTTAAACTTGAATTAAGCAAACAATCATTCTTGAAGTTAAAATAATCACTAGCAAGGATAACAAGGCCGTACCGTGAAGCTCTTTCTTCATTCTTTTCATATATCAAGCATACTATTCAATAAGGAAGATAAAAAGAAATAGAAAAAGCAAATAATTCAGAAACCGATTTTCAATTGTAGCAAACTAATAGAGGACCTGACCATTACCTTAAGAGCCTCAACTTCGGATCCAACAGATATTATTTCACCTTGAATAAGAGAAATCCTTGCCTACGATCAGTATGGTTTAATTATTAGTTAAGATCATATTCATATAAAGTTGGACTAGAAGTAAAGGGAAAGATCAATCATAGATGAAATGGAACTGTAAAAGATAACTAACTTCTAACGCCTGAATTGAAGCATTTTTCAAAGCCAATTCAACTTCATAACCTTTAAGATCTTGTTCAGTGGTTTCTCTGAACCGTTTGGCCTCTTCCAGATCCAAATTCGATGTGTTAAGCTCAAGGCGGAGCTCTTCAACTCTCTTCTTTAGGCCAGCCACTCGTCGTTCTGTACATTTGCTAGCGTAGCAAAGATTCAGAAGATTACACAAGAGTAACCAAATCTAAAATTGAAACCTCTGATTTGTAAACGTTCTTAACATTATAAAACCGCAGAGCTTAAAATCTCTGGCTCTAAGAACTGTCTAAATATTTTCACGATCCAAAAATTTCATCCCGCGTTTCGTTTCTGAGAAAACTAAGGATAAGAAAGCAAATCAAAACTTTATATCTCCACACGTTGACCGTACTCAAACTAGTGAATGAGCATATCCAAATGACGGTCTGTAGTTCAGTAACCAACAAACACGAGGTGAGTAACAGCATTTCATCAGTCTCATTCATTTTCCCACCAAACACACAAACACAACTACGAAGAAAGAGAAAGAGAGAGAGAGAGAGGGAAGTTATTGGACGCTATTTACCTCCTTGAGACTTCTCAGAGGCGAAGTCACGTATGAGAGAGAGGAGCTGCTTCTGTGGCAGATGATCACTTCCCGCCATAGCTTCCTGGTTTGGCGTTATCTTCTTCGAAATTGAAAATTTTGTGAGCTGGATCGGTTTGTATACGGGTCCGAGTTTAGTTTTCTTTCTTTTCATATATTTTAAAATAAAACAGCCGAGAAAGTAGCCGGACCGATCCTAGGCCCAAATATGGGTCATTCTCGATCTAATTTCATTGGGCTGAAGCCAGAGTGAAAAAAAAAAAACACAAAAAATATGGGAAAATATAGTCTCGCTTAGCGTTCGGTTAGGTAGTGTTTGGTTAGTATTTTTAAGGGTGGAGACAGATGATCGGGATATAAAAGTTTTGTCCCTCAACTTATTTGGTTATTGTCTCCACCTAATTTTGTCCCGACTCTGAAGAGAAGGACATTAAATTCTTGTGATTTCTATGACTGTGGCACAGAAATGAGGGGACAGAGACAGAAACCAAAGACTTTGGTGAAATGTCAAAAATGTCCTCCTCTTAAAACCTAAAATAAAACACATCTCTCAAACCTATTAAGTAATAATAATAATTTAATTAATTATATTACAATTAATTAATTAATTATAATATTTAAATTAATGCATAATTATATTTTAATTAAATATAATTGAATGTAATTAAATAATAATAATAATTTAAGTAATTATATTATAATTACTTAATTAATTATAATATTTTAATTAATTAATTAATTACTATATTTTAATTACTAAATTATTATATTTTAATTAATGAATAATTATATTTTAATTAGATATAGTTTAATTAATAATAATATTTTACTTAAACATAATGTAATTAATTAAGTACTAATAATAATTTAATTAATTATGTTATTAATTATTTAATAATAATAATAATAATTAATTTATAATATTATTTTAATTAAATATAATGTAATGTTATTAATTAATAATGTTAATTTAATTAATTATATTGTAATTAATTAATTACTTACAATATTTTAATAATTATATCTTAATTAATTGTTTAATTAAAATATTTTATTAAGGAATAATAATATTTTAATTAATGAATAATTATATTTTAATTAATAATAATATTTTAATTAAATATAATGTAATTAATT
>JAOSBN010000006.1:5234476-5245154 GCA_027563595.1 Erythroxylum suave | reverse complement strand
TCATAAAAGGATAATATTATATTTCATTATATTACTAATGACTTTATGTGATATAGTCATATGTATTAAATGAAATGTTGATTTAAAATTTTGAAAGTTCAAACTGTTTAAATCTAAGTAGAAATTAAGCATTGAGAATGTTGAAGCACATCAATGAGATCTTTGTGGCAAGTTTTATATTTTTGGTTATTTATAAGGAATGAAATTCTCTAGTAAATACCTTTATAACTAAATTCATAAGAGTATGGATTTATTTAAGGAGTAAAATACAATATGAGATATTGTATGATGCAATAATATTTCTTTTATAGCAATGCCTAGTATAATGACTTACCTTTTATAGTTCCAATTGAATCAATTAGCAAGTTTTCATATTAGATATGAAATGCTAAGTTTTTTAAAATAGTTAAAGCTAGTGATTTAAAGATGTGACGCATAGTTGAAGTATGTACTATCCATTTATTTTAGAACCAAATTGAGTAATAAAAGGTTATGAGATATACAAAAGTTGGATTTATTCTTACAAACATGTTGTACAAATTGTTTGTTTCAATGTACACTTATAGGAGAATGGTTCTCAAGATAAGTAATGGGAGTAAGAGGAAATTTGAAAAGTTCAAATCTCATGACAATGCATCTAATTGGAACTAGAGCCTTTAGTGATACATTTGATGTATAGCTCAAAGGCTATGAGACATTGAAAGATTCACTTTATGATGAATTAAAAAAGGTTTGTTTTTGAAGATGATTGTGAATTTATGTATATAAAAAGGTTAGTGGGAGTATAGTTGTCCTCTTCAGCAAAAGTATGTGAAGACATATTGCTCACAGAGAACAACAGTTCTAACTTTCAATTGTTGAACACATAATTGTCCAAAAGTAACTCTTGTTGAATATGAAAAGGTAACAACTTAATTCTACGAATTCGATCTATAGAGATAGATTGGATATTTTTAAGTTATTCTAAGTCCAAGTATATAGATAATGTACTAAAGATATTTAGTATTTGAGATATTAGATACTTATAAAGTATTAAAGATATTCATTACTCTATGTGTGAGTTGATAGTCGATTTTATGATGATAAGGATATAACTTTAGAAGTAAATCCTAATTAAGGTTTATTTACTTAGAACAATAGGATTGGAAAGGTCCCAATGTAGCAATGGTTGTTAATTGAGCCATAATATATTTTTCATTTAGTGGAAATGATTAAATGGATCAACAACTTCTTTAGCGAACTTGATAGAGTTTCTCTACATTGTTAAAAACAGTAATGTATTGTAGAACATTAGAGCCATTAGGCATGCATAAGGAGCTACTGTCTCATCATAGATTCAAAAATGTGTTTAGGCAAATTTTCTTTATTGTGATGATAATTAAAATGGGAGTTGTAAGACTTAAGCAAATGCTTAATTAGTATAAAGAATTTTGTAGAATTCTCTCATTAAACCAGTAGTAGAATAATCGTCATATGGTAATTGTATAAGATACTTAAATGATTCTTAGTGCAAATGGGAGATTGCTGGTTTATGCCCTACAACCATTTGCTTTGGTTGTAATTTAGGAACAAATTATTTAAAGGAATTCTTTATCTTGTACGTGTTTAGATGTATATCATAAACTCCATAGAATAATTGTACATTGCAAATGAAATTATAATGAGGTTATAATTATGAGACTCATATTACATTTAAGTATTATTCCTAAATGTTCCTAGTCATTGTTCTATTAAGATTGGACATTAATAGAACGTAAAAAGACTAGCATACGTTGTGTTTTCCCTTATGAAGGAAGTAGTCAATCTCATAGGCTAAGATACTTAAACAAACATATGGATGCTTGTTAGAGAACAAGTTCACTGAACAGACCCCATAGGAGAAATCCATTTGAAACATTACTTGTATGTCTATGAAATTCTCATTGTGATGATTGTATAAGTGACTCTTTGACTTGAGGTCATCAAATTTATCTTGTATAGGGATTCCTATGTTTTGATACTACTTATGATCTATTTAATCATGGGTCGTTTAATCGGTATTCATTGGATGTAGCATGAACTATATGGAGGTAGTAGAGTGATCAAGATAGGATTCATCACCCCAAAGTAATTAGGAATAATGTTATATTGCTCTTGATTAATATTGATTTAGGAAATACTTGGCCAAGGAGGAATGATATTTTGTAAATAGTTTACAAATATCATGAATTGAATCAATAGCTAATGGCGGAGAATTAATATGATTGGACTCAAAATAGAGTAGACATTAATTATATGCTCTATGTCTAATTGAAACATTAGTTGATGAAATGATTGAATTATACGAAAAAATTATGCACATAAAGGTTTGTCAAAACCACTTTGACATTCCTAAATATTTGGGTGGTCATAAAACATTATTAGGCACCAATCTTGGTCTATGATTATAAATTGTTTAATTAGAGAATTAAAGATAAATTAAAAGGATTTTTAATTTATCTAATTCTAATTATGAATTAGAACTAGAATTTATAATCATTGCCAACATATTTGGCAACTTAGTGGGTCTCATATAAAAAATGGGTTGAAGAGAGCAAAGTTAATCTAATCAAGTTGGACCTAATTTTAAAGTTTGAGAAACTTTATAATTAAATATTAGATATTTAACAAATAAGAATCACTATGAGATATTGAATCTTATATGAGCATAACTGGTATTTAATTAGAATTATTTGTAATTCTAATTAAGTTTAATTGAAATTAGAATTTAATTTCAATTAAATTACTAAAACGTCCAAAGTTTATTATAAATAGGCTTAAGTTCTATGAAGTTAGCATTTCTTGCTTAACCCTCTCTGTAAGATTACAGAGTTCTCTCAATCTATTCTGTAGATACCGTTAGAAGCCAGATATTTGTGAGGCTACGGTGATTAAGACAAATCAGATTTTGAAACGGTTCGAGGGATATGACAAGATAAAGATTAAGTTTTGGAATAAGGCACAAATAAAGTTTCTGCTTTATTACGATTTATGATAATCATTTTATAGAATTAAAGCAATCTTGGTTTTCGAGAAATCAAAAGTTGTGAAAAAATTTCATAATTATTTCGTTACAGTCGGGATCGAATTTCGACCTAGTTTCCCAACAATAACTTGCCTCAAACTTGAAATTCAGAAGAATTATAGAATGAATTTTGAAGTGGCTGTCTCGCTAATATAGTTGTTCCTTCTTGAGATTAAGCACTGCTTGACTAAAGCTTGAAGAAAGGGTAGACTTCGCCTCCTTGTCTGTTTATGTTGTAGCAAATTCAGTATGTTGAAATTATGGATATGCAGGAGATTTCCTTTCCTTGAAGATTTTCCAGGTTGCATGAGTTGGTTTGCTTCAATATGTTTCATAATTCATTTGTATAAAAGATATCCTCTTTATTTCATGTTCTATACCATTGGAATGAACGTGTAGCATAAAGAAACAATACTAAAGATTTCATTTCCCTCCTTTCAGAATCCCATGTCATGTATTTTTCATTAGTCTCGAACATATTTGCACAATTATGAACTTATTGAATATCAAATTTGATAATTGTTTGAAGTTGATCAAGTGTGGCAGTTGTTTGAATTCCAAAATAATCCAAATATACCATTCCTTATACTATAATTACTCCTGCTTTTGAAGTAACTGAGATAAGTATCCAATCAATTGAAGTCTATCACAAATTACTAAACATTTCGTTGAAAAATAGTAATTTATAATTTCTGAATCTTGAACTGAGTCATGTTGTAAGAATATATGTTAACTATGTACAACTAAAAATAGGTGAAAATACCAAAAAAATATTTAATATTAATTGTGGAAATAATGCTGATGAGACTATGGTATGATAATCAAACAGTCATAACAATACTATTTTCAATTCGTACTAAATAATTTATATTGATATTATTTTATTAGATAAATATATAATATCAATGATGACACTGGCTCAAGTTAAAATTGCTTTAAAAGGTGTAAATATTCGCAATAAATAGTCATTTGTTTAAAATAGGTATTTATGTAACAAGTTACGTATAATAATGCTTATCAATGTTATGAATATTTAACTGAAGCTTATACCAGTTTTGATATTGGTAAAATAAGGGAAAAATATTATTTCAAATAATTTTTAAAAATATAAAATAGTCTATTAATTTGTTTTAATTAAAAATTAGTTCCTGATTATAAAATTTATCTTTCATAAGACATAACTTCCGTAAAATGGTTTTAGGGATCCTCACATTAACAACAATTTAAATAACTAAATGTATTAAGTTTTAATTTTTATTACTAATTAATGTTAAACAGTCAAATAATTTATTTATTTAATAATAAAATTAGAAGCAAAAACTGAAATTACTTCATGTATTATAAATATACGAAGTAACTAAAAAATATTAATTAAATGAATTTTATTAAATTCTAAAGAAAAAGTAAAAAATAAGAGTGAGCTAGCTCCAATCATTTATTTATTTATTACATCTAAATTAAATATACATATTGATGTCATATATTTAAAATAATTTTTTTAAAAATGAAAGAACCCATGGTTGCTATTCTTTAGATATGTATTGAGTAAACTTCTGAATTAACATAATAACCAGAAATATAATTTTATCAATTGAGGTTACGATTAGAGAGTGGTATTCATAACATTGACTCCTTAATAGTTGAGAAATAGTGAATGTAATAGGTGGTGTGTGGCCAGTATTAGAGGTATAGTGTAGTCTTACGTATATATAGAGGGGTCAGGACGCGAATACACCAGTGGATGAGATGCATGTTGTGTTTACATAATTGTACTTGTCATAAATAAAAGAGCAACTAACATAAATGTTGAACAGTGTTCCCACTTACCAAACCAAATAGTTCAGATGTACAAGTATTTGAGGAGCCCAATTCTATCGTAAAGATAGACAGAACCAGCCCATTTATGGTTTGCTTGAGGGGCCCAATTCTTTTACCATTGTTAACTGTCCTTATCCACATATATAACAATAGTAAAACTAATGGAAGATCAACTCGCTCCTAGTTCTGCGGCACGGTCCACTAATAATGGGACTACTAGTTCGTACCCGTACTTCTCAAAAGGTACAAGGAATTAGAACAAAATTACTGATCCAACGGCCACTGTTAATAGAGTACCTCAATCCTACGGACAACAGTGTATGCGGAAATACTAGAGACGCGAAAACTCGGAGCCGCACCTCAAAACCCAGGGTTCGGAAGATATTCGGTTCGATAAAAGGCAACCTAAAGCTATATTCACTGGGCCCCACCTTAAACCCCCTCAAATAAATCTAGGACCGTTCATTGCAAAATCCTTAACTCAACTACGGTCACAATCTAACTAAACCAAAACCGAACATTCACTTTTCCACTCTTCTTCTTATATCGTATCACTGCCACTCTCTTAGGCGAGCTTTTGTTTGCTGTGTCCTCTTTCTAGTCACTCCTCCAACTTCACAAATAAAGAAGAGAGTTTGCTTTTCGTTGTTCTCAATCGCGTTTCAAGATTTTTGGAGATCAGAAGGTGATCGACGGTGAAGATGAGCTGTAACGGATGCAGAGTGCTTCGAAAGGGATGCAGCGAGACATGCATACTGAGGTCGTGCCTGCACTGGATCAGCTCTCCCGAAGCTCAAGCCAACGCCACGTTGTTTTTGGCTAAATTCTTCGGCCGTAGTGATCTCATGTCTCTTATCTCCGCTGTCCCCGAACCTCAACGACCAGGTATAAACTACCTTGATGTCTGCACGTTCACTGTTGGTGGTGTGTTGTAATTGGGAAAGTTTGTCTTTTAAAATGTTTTAAGTTTCTGTATGTAGCGTTGTTTCAATCATTGTTGTTTGAGGCTTGTGGGAGAACGGTTAATCCCGTGAACGGAGCAGTGGGGCTGTTATGGAGCGGGAACTGGCAGGTATGTCAGGCGGCGGTTGAGACGGTGCTCGTCGGAGGAACTCTGCGGCCGTTGTCGGGAATTCGAACCGGAGTTTATGCTCCAAATTACGATGAAACATCAGAGAGCTTCTCGGTGATGCGTGACATGTGGTCTCAGGCAAAACCTTCGATGAGCGTTGGGAAAGAGAAACAAAGTCAGGGTTTTGATCTGAGACTTGCTGTAGAACCAAAGTTGGTACCAGGTAAAAGTGGAAAGTCACAGAAGCGAGGAAGAGATGAGTTGTCGTTTTACTCCGAACAATCTGACATGACGAGCTTGGGAAGCAGTGGCGAAGTTGGAAAGAAACTTTTAAACCTTTTCGTTTAGAATTTTAAACAGAAAACGGCATGAAGATGGTTCTTGAGGCGGGTGATATGTAATAATGATAATTTAATTGTAACCCTTTTTGTCACTATAAGTGTAAGATCGGAAATTTTAGTCCGGTGAAGTTTTTGGAATTTGGTTATGAATTCTCTTTTCTTTATCTTCAAGTTGCTTTCTGCTGTTTGCATATCCATAGAAGGTGTGTGGAGGATTTGTTTTGTTTTGGTCTGATCGATAATTGACGAGCATTGAAATTGGAAGGTTGCGTAGGTGGCCATTTTTGTCTTGAACGATACTTGTAAATATATAGGAGAGAAGGTTGAGTGTGGCAGCTGTGATAGTAGATGGAGATAAACTGCCAAAACTCCCATGGTCTATGCTGTTGAGAACAGCAATTTGACATGGACCTTGTACCTTTGAAGCGACACAATCTCTAGACTCCAGAGTTGGCACACCCTACATTTCAGCTTTTTTTAAACACTCTTTCTCTAGAAAATGGTTCTGGACTTGGTTGTTTTGAGACGTTCTGGTAGTTAAATTTCCAAGTTATTCGACTCATCCCAAGATTGGAAGAGGTAGAATTTTCTATATGAACGTTCACATGTATCTCAATATGTGTCACAGGTTTTACTGATTAGTTGCCAAATTATACAAAGGGCATATAAAACGAATGTATAACGAATCCCTCCCGTATATGCCAATTGCCACAACATATGAAGGTAGGTGAAATTATTGTACGAGTAGACATACAACGAAGAAATTCTGGATTTATAAAGGGTAGATGCTCATGGGGTTCCCTTCGTCTCAAATTATATAAACTAAGTAAAGGATTGAATGTCTATTCCAAGACATCCGTCTAATAGCCGCATCTGATCCGATTAATCCCAAGGGGATACTTTATTTGAAGATGATGGAATTTTCATGCCAAGTCATTAGAAAGGCAAATCAAAAAGAAGAGCGTGCGGTTCACATGCAAGTCAGATGGTTCTTTGACCTGCAGTCTCATGCTAAATCCAAGGTGATCAGATGGGACTTGGGTGAGAGAGGGTACAGAGTAAGCCAAAGCAAAAATGTTTCATGTATGGAAGTGCGTCACGTGAGAGGATAAATTATGGGAAAAAATTGGGTGCGATGCACGTCAGCAATGCTCTCAAAAAGTCCTCCGCCACTGGAAGTGGGTTCCACGGCATCACACACTCAAAAAAAGGAAGGAAACGATTTTTCGACATGAATGAAAGAGACAGAAACAACAACCGCAGCAGCGGAAGGTCCTTATTATATTATTCCTACGGAAGAGAAAAACAATTGCATATCGCCTCGCCGCATCTTTTAAGTCTTAACATATGCTGTGGATCCCACATAATCACATTATCACAGTCACCAAAAATTCTAGCACTCCCAAGTGGTTTTTTGTTACTTCGTTGATGATGATGTTGATAGTACGTAAAAATGGAAGCCCAAATTCATAGTACCAAATCCATGGCCAGTTACTCTTCTAAGTTCTAACAACATAGACATAGATATTGCGGAAGTTGAAGGGACAGATCTCTGCACCAATAATTCTGTTTCAATCTTGTTCAGCCGTCACAATAATGTCATATTGAGCACGAGACAGGGTATAGAATAACATAGATAGAGGATCTGAATCCAAAATTAAAAGCGCAAATGAGACCTTTATTATGATCTGAGGCGCAGCGACAATCCTTAAGGAATTTAGTTTTTCTTGGGACGATAATATAAATGTTCACGTCCAAGGAGTAACTGGACATTTGAAAGATAAGAGTAAAAAATATGAAAAAAAAGTGTTTTCTTGTGTTATTTTCGGGTAAATATTGCAGCTTAAATAATATACATATCTTCCAATAAGTAGTAATGATAGAATTTTGGTATAAAATTTATAATATGAACCCAAATCAATTATGTCATATTGTCAAGAAAAAACTTAAATACATAAAAATGTAAGAATTTATTGAAATAAACGTGACTGAGATATTATAGTTTCTTTTGATTTTTGGCTTTCAAAGAAATGCATATATCTAATGGGATATATAAAAAAACTCTAATACTGTTTTGGGAACTATCCACTTATTTATATATAGTAATTATTTGTAACGTTTTCATCATAATTTAGTAATATAACACTTGGTTTTCTACGTATATAATAACTTATACTTTATAGATGATTTAGGCTCGTTATATATGTATACATACATACATATATATATATAAGTCTAGTAAAAATTTCAACAATCTACCACTGGGATTATATTTGCATAATACCATATAATTATTTGTTATAACAAATCTTACAAGATCATAATTGTTATTATAAAATTATTTAGAAACAATTTTATCCATCAATCATACCAATATAGGATCGAAAAGATCTTTGTTGCAATTATCATGATTAGACCCATCAATAATAATATACGTTAATATAATTAATGACATGGATCAAATATCGATATAGCATGAAAATTTCACAGCATGTGATCTTAACATACATATTTTCAATTGATCTTACCATATTCCATAGTAAGATGAAACCAGATAAAATTAGACTATAAACTTACTAAATCCTTTACACTGATGTATTAAATCGTAAAAAATGGATAATATGTATATAACCTTAAGTGTCCATAAACACAAACTCTTAGTAAACTTACAGATCTATAGCCATAAAGTTTATCCTAAGATGTTCCATAGATATTTGCTACTTTGAATTATTTCTTTAATAACCAGGAACTTACTGTCGATGTGCTTCAACTTTGCTAAACTCCTATTATTAGAACACAACATTCGACTTATTGTCACAAAATAATTTTAGTGGTTATTCTATGTTATCTATAATTCGTAGTCTAGTGACCAAGTTTTATAGCCATATTTAATGATTGAATGTCTCATAATATGCTATGAACTCAGTTGCCATGGTGAAAGAAGCTATGAGTGTCTGTTTAGCACTCTTCTAGGAAATAACTTCTCCAGTAAGTAGGTAGATGTAACCTAAAGTGGATATATAACTATCTTACATCTTATAAAATCAGAGTCAAAATGCCTCTTGATCTCTAACTAACATGAACTTCTATATGTGAGCATGTAGTTTTATGTTATCTTATTCTAGTGATTTATTGCTAGATTGCTTAAATATCTTCCTAATATTCCAACAATGTACACCATATCTAGACGCATACAAACTTAAGTATAAATTAGGATTCCTATAATTGAAGCATAAGAAATCTTTTGCATTTCTTTAGTTTTTAAATCATTATGGTGCATTGATTAAGACTAAATTTGTCTTTTTAAGCAACATGGGTATCACCTAGTTTACTATCTTGTATGCCATATCTTTAATTACATTCTCAATATAACTCCTTTATGATAACCCAAGAATACCTAGAAAATAATCTCATTGTATATGAGTCTCTAATACAAAAGAGACAAGATCTTTTATCTCAAAATTTTTTTATAAATATTTCTTAGTTTCATACAATAAGCCTATATTGTTGCTATTAAGTAGTACGTCATCACTAGACAAAATTAAAAGAAAACTAACTCCCATATAACTATACATATAGTCATTAACCAATCATCTCAAAAACCAAAAGAGATGACAACTTAATGAAACTTATAATAACATTCCATAGATAGATGTTTTTAACTTGCAAACCATCTACTATGAATCTTTCACAAAAAAAATTAGGCTGCTCTACATAAATTGTTTCCTCAATGTTACCATTAAGAAATGCTAGCTTAACATACATATGATGTAACTTAAGATCAAAGTATGTCGCAAACTCCACTATAATCTTAAAAGAGTTTTTCAAAGAAATCAGTGACAAAGTTTCTTTATAATCGTTGCTTTCCTTTTGAGTAATGCCCTTCACAACTAGACAAGCCTTATATCTTTCCACATTTCCTTTTAAATCTTTATTGATCTTAAATATCCATTTATAACCAATGGGTTTTACATGTTTAAGAAATAGGACAACATTCCAAACGTCATTGTCTCTCATAGACTTAATTTCCTCATTTATGGCATAAATCTCCTTTAGAGAATTAGAACTTTCAATGGATTTGTGGAAGTTGATTGGAACATCCTCCACTATGACAACATCTGTGTCATGCTTTTGGAAACAGACAACATAATCATTCAAAATTGCAATTCTCCCCTCTCTAATGGATCTTCTTAATAACATTTATTCTTGAGGTTATTGAGTTTGTTCTTTAAGAATATTCAGTTGATCATAACTAGGGAGATTTTCGACCTAGAGTTGCTTCTTAAACTATGTTAGGAATGATAGGCTGATTATGATCAATAACAACTATAGGAAGAGAAATGAATTCCTTTTCAAAGTTCGAGTCTCTAACCTTATCCTCCCAGCCCACTTGCTGATCCATCG